>JAJJID010000230.1:0-62695 GCA_022204955.1 Macrophomina pseudophaseolina
AGGTGTTGACGTGCATACGAGCTCTGGCACGTAGCAGCAGGTACCAGAAGGGGTCGCGTGCCTTGCAGCAGTATTGCAGGCGCATCTGCAAACCGCCGGCATCGAGCGTGGCGCAACGGCCTGAATTCTTCCAGCCTGGGAAATGGTGGCTTGGGCTCCCTTGTACGATTTTAACTTTCCGCCCCCCGGCCGCTAGAGCCAGACTCCGCGGCAGTTTGATCCTGGCAGCGCAACTGACGTGTTCCTTGCGCCAGCCCTGCTAGTCGCTCGCTTGCAAGCCACCATGCCGAGTCAGTGTGTATCAGTCTGGCGGCCGATCGTGCTCCTGCCGCAAAGGTGGTCGAATTGGAAGTGAGGACGAATAAGGCCCCCGTTGAGGATCATGATTCGCGCTGGTCTCAGCCAGCCGGATTTTCGGAGGAAAGTGATCAATAATGCGGGGAAGTGCCGATCTCTTGTTAGCCGACGACGACACAAAGAAGAAGGTTGAGAGGCACGGACGGGTCAAGTTTGATGTTCCGTTAGCGACAGTGAAGAGCGCAAGGGGAAGAACTCAACGCAAAGCAACGAGCTCCGAGCGACCCGTCTTCCATCGTGATTTATGCCCCAGAAGGCTTAAGTAACGTACATCCTCCCGCTCCGTTCCCGGCTCGATCCCTAGGATCATCCGACCGGAGCCTATCAAAGGCGGATCTCCGTTAACCTACCGGAGGTTTTTCTGCTTTCAAGCCACGGCAGCCTTGGGAAGAGGATGGCAGTCGGAGAAGGCTCCGTGGAGAGAGCAACGAAGAATCAGCTCCAGAAGCGCAATGACCCCCCCAGACGCAAAATGTCTCTGGATGCACATTTCCCGACATCTTAAAGAGACGTGACCGAGCTCGGGGTCGCGACCAAAGCGTCAACATGGGATGTATGCAAAGATCGCTCCACTTGCCCTGTTGTCCCAAAAACCTTACATCTTCCCGCAAAAACCCAAAAAAAAAGGCATTGGGCAGGGAAACAGACGTCCTGCGGTATTGTTGCCCTGTCTTCATCTGAAAGTTTCAGTTTTGTGTGGTAATTTGCCCCAGTATTCCATATGATTGTGTAGCAATAACACCTTGGAAAGCTCAATCCTACGGTATGCCGCCGTAAAAGAGAGCCTTTGGGAAATTTCCATACCTGCCTCCCGCTGCTGACAAAAGAAGCCCGCTTGGCTGATATGTCCTCGAGTGTTTCTCCCACCACACGTGGCTCTCGATGCGGATCCGCGTTCGCGATGCTAAAGAGAACAATCTCATTTGCCCCTAAAACATTAGCGCAAGGCCGTCGCGTTCACTTGGCCGAGGCGCCACACCTCGTTGCGGATCCTACGACATCCTCCCGAACCACGATTGTCGCTCCATCCAGATGTGGAGCGACAGCTTGCCGCAGAACGGCAATGCCCGAAGCCACAGCGTCGTTTGCGGCAAGGGCCCAGCTCAGCCTTGCGGTCTCCTTGCCAGCGAAGTCCGCACCAGATCCTGTGTGGCTTAGCAGAAGGCTCAGGCCATTTGATGTCCGCGACCGGAATCCTTTTGGCCGATACGCTACGCCAACCTCCCGCTGGGTGCACAAATTCCCACCTCGGCTTCTCTGTGTAGATAGCATGGACACGTTGACACGGGAAATGAAGGTGCGTATGAGTGTGGCCGTGCCTGAATTTGCCGATACTTTTCATCGTTTAGAACAAGGTCAACCTGGCGGAGGTTGCAGGAGGAACGGGCGGAATATGGACAGGGCGGATCCTAGGACTGTGATGCGGAAGCTTATGCTTATCTGAGTAGTGCCTTTAGGATATATCTGTAATTATTAACAACAATATAAGCCTTAAACGGATGGGCTTCAACTTGCTAAGCTTTCCCGCTGAATCATCCTGCATACCTGCATTGAAGGCATACAAAGCAACCTCGAGCCGTCAGATCCATCTTTGGACATACCGGGTACTGATATAAGTGTAGATCTACTTGAGTAGGCTAGCAGCTCGCTGTTGCAGCAGCAACAACAGCATCGGTAGGACGGCAGCGGCAAAGAAACCCCTAAGAACGCTAACCATCAGAATGCAGCATCTCAACATCAACGATTTGAACCTTGTGGAAGAAGCCATGCATTTTATTACCACCAAAGACACGCGCAAAGCAGACGCCAATAGGCGTTGGAACAGCGCCGCTCGGGCTTGCTAGTCTACAACGAGCGAGGACTGTAAGGATGGCCGGGCCCTTTTCACCGTCAGCAACTCCCTCGTCAAATCTTTGCCTGATGAGATAAATGTTCAAGTTTGGCTGCACATAGTTCTGGCTGGATCTTTCTATCCTGGTGCTTGTTAGCAGAAGCGCGCTGGGTGCTCGAAAAGAGACTTTTCAAGCAGCCAATCAAAGCTTCCGCACGCCGCAACTTCCCGGAGAAAACATCCCCCAACATCTTACAACCTCATCTAACCGCTTCCAAGTTTTTGTTGATCACCACACTTTGTACGTGTTCATCCCGATATTCTGTATGTAGAAGTGTCGACTATGTCTCTCGCTCTGATGGGCGGCCGTGCTATTCTTAGAGCTGCACCGTCGCGCTCTTTGATGCGAACGCTGAGTTGGTAGTTGCGACCGCGAGGAACATCACGAGGGATGACGGGAAACGAACCAAATTTAGTAGGATAGAAGAGGAAAATTTGGCGGCAAGGGATATGTTGCTGCGAGGTTCCCAGGACGGCACGAACGCCGCAACCACGCCTTACCACGTGCTAACACTGGGCGGCCGCCAGCTGGGACGAGCTCACACTTAATATTGCTAGAGAGCATCTCCATCTTCTTCAACTAATGATTCGCTAAGGTGGAGATTTAAGCAGCTCAACTACTGCAGTGACGCAAGACGTGGAAGTAACTCTTGGGCAAGCCGGTTGCCCGCCCGGTTGATTTCATAATTGCTCGGGCGCATTTGCTGTTGTATGCCCTGCTCCGCTGGGATAAAAATAAGGCGCCATAATAAATCAGCGCCTCCATCGAGCTACCAGGTTGAGGCGGCTTTTTTAGACGATAGCACTGGCGCGCTGCTTGCCTTCCTCCGACGCCAGCGGAGCAACGAGAGCCGGTGCTCCACCTGTGAGAGCATCAACATTTGATATGTTCTCTTAAGCTATTGTTGCTGCTGTTTCGTCAGAGGTTTGATTTCTGGATTTGATCCCAGTTGAGGAAGTCCGCGCAGAAGAACAGCAGAAGTATTTAAATATTGTGTGTCGTCCCATGTGAACTATCCTCCAATGGACCAAACACATCATAGTTCGTTAAATTCTCCACAATGCTATGCATAGTAAGGTGCTTCCTGAAGGAAGGAGAAAAGAAGAGGGGGTGGTTTTGAGAGAAAAAGGAGGGGGGAAAGGGGGGTGGAGAGGAAGTGACGTACAGCACGAAGCACGGTGGCATGACTTGTTATGCCCATCATTCACCTAATAGTGACATTCCGGGCAAGCTTTTGCCCGTCTCGGCTTCTTTATGTTTCTATAGTGGCACGCCCATCTCTCACCAAGAATTTGTGCTTCTCTCTTCACAAAGTTCCGACGCGCCCAGCTCATACCGCCCTGCTCAATTAAATCCTCCCGCGCGACGCTGAGCCTCATCACCAGGTCAAGCTGCAAGAAAGCGAAATGTCGCAGTTGTACGCAAATGAGAGTCCATCAACCTACCAAGACGATAGCCACGTCCGCCCCTCTGTGGTAGTACGTGCGCGCCCACCAGACCAGCACGCTGCTTACCACGCTTACGGCCCAAGCACTTTCCAAACGCGTCAACCAGCTTTTCATAGTAATTTCACCGGGTTGAGCAACCGTGAATACGCCCAAACTGGCGCTCCGGCCAACCAATCTGGCTTTTACGACCCGGGGATCCACTATGGAGAGCCTGCGCGCAACAACTTCGCTTCCCAGCTTGCGTTCCAGGAGCAACTCCCATCCGCCTACAATTCTCCTTTCCAAGGTTTGAACAGCCCATTCATAACTGGTTACTGTCTTCCCAATCACGGCTCTCGTAGCTTGAGCCTCACCAATCAGCCATTTCAGGAACTACAGGTAGGGGCAAGTTCATGGTCAGCCAGCAGTTACCAGCCCTCGCCGACTTCTAGACCTAGTCAAAGCCCAGTGAGTCTGCGCGCAGACGCTCCAGAGTTTGTGCCATGGCAGTCATCGGCTGTCCAGCTGGCCACGGCATCGTTGTCGTTAGAAAGTGGTAGCTCAGAGACCAAGGATTTACCAGAGACCAGCATCCCTGCCGCACTGAAAGACCCTCCAGCACCATGGGTGCAGCCAAACAAGCCTCGCGCTTGGGAACAGTGGCAGCTGACTTCCGCTGAGATCTGCTGTGGCCTCGTCACTTTCCTCAAGCCCAATGGCACCTGGTACGGCAACCACCCAGCAATCGTCCGCGGCGTCGATGAGCAAGGGAACATCTCGGTATTCACCGCGACTAGTTTCACTGAGAGTGGCGGTAACATCTGGCACAAGTTCTCCAGCATCAGGAAGGCAGAGGTGCACCATGACCACTGCCTCGACTACCTCCTGATTGACGACGGCAAGACTCGCCCACACTATGGACTGCCTGTCCTGCAGCTGGAGAATGGAGAGAAACTGCCGAAAACCACTTACGTTAGCCTTATCGCAGGGAGTGTGACGGTCAAGAGGGAGGAATTAGCCCGCTGGTCATACATGAAGAGATTCTTCACGTACTACGTGACAGCGGAGAGCATGGATGCAGCCGAGCACTACTTCGAGTGGTACAGTCATTGGCAGCTAGAGAAGAAGCGGAAGATCGAGGAGAAGCGGCAGCACGCGGCACTGGTGAAGCAGGCTGCTCAGCAACAGCAACAGCAAGAGCAGATCAACCAGTACTGGCAGCCCCGCTTCCAGTGACAGAAGGGATCCGAATGATGCTTGCACGGGGTTTGGGAGTTACTTTTGCGAACGAGTGGACAAGATGGCTTAGATGAAGGCGAAAAGCGGGTACAGTGATGGAAATTATGAGCAAAGATCCGGGAACCAAACCATGACGGGAATGGTGATGGAAGCTTCTTGTTTTTTCGTTTCCCGTTTTGTCATGTCAAGGGTTCAACCGCTCACATACCGGGTGGAGAAAAAGTCATGTTTCTTCACTCTTTGCTCTTCTGTCGAGCTGTACACAGTTTCTTACGTCGAGGTTATATCGATGCCAGATGTCGTGCATACTATTCTGCAGCTACTCAACAATATATATGGAGCCTTCCAGCAAGCCTCCGCATGAGTCTTTACTCGCTTGGAGCGGTGAGCCATCTCACAAAGCGATGGGCTGAAGTGTCTAAACACAATGCGAGATAGGTGCGTGGAATCCTTGGCACCTCCGGCGGCTTCATGTAGGTTGTCAAGCAGCCAGAATTGGCCCAGGGGCCTATAACGCCGTTAAAATTCAGTAATGTTCTCGGGTAAAAGCGGCGGGAGTCTGCGAGGGTGCGGTGCTGGCGCTGTGCGAGGCACAAAGCGGCGGCAGAGGCCCTTCCCTACGGGCCGATAATCTTCGAGACGCGCCGCCTGTTTCCAGACGAGCTTGACCGAGAGGAATGCGCATCCGCTTCATCCTATGATTTACAACGAGTCCACCTCTGACAATCCTGAGACTGTCCTGAGACTCTGTCCCGCCGCCCTTCGCTGTCCGCCTTCAACCTTCGCCGGCCGCTTCCACCAGTCTCTTGCTTCTTTAAAATTGATCCTAATCCACATTTTGCCAGGAAGATGACTACAGACTTACTTTGTGTACGCGTGCTGACAGTCCTTGGAGAGAGGGGAATACAGAGGCGTCAGACGGCTCACCAACTCACCGCAAGACTGGAAGAGAGCAAGTAGATGTCTTCCTCGGTAATGCAGCGCGGAATGATCGACGGTGCAAGCGTCCCACGCAATCCGCATGCCTACCCTCCCGGAGCCTACCATCCCGGGCCTTACCAACCAGAAACCACCATTTTGGCGCCTAATACCCGCCCGGATCATATTTTGCAGGAGCCTATCCTGGTTGCGCATTCTAGGATTACAATTGAATCTGCTATCCTCTGCTGGGCTTGAATCAAGTGCTCGCCAGGTCTTCTACAGCAGAGCTTCCGCTCAGCAAGCATTTGTGGCGCCATGCTCATACTCTCGATTCAGTCCTAGATCCCCTGAATACTGTCTGGATGGGAGACGCAGTTAGGCGGCGCCGCCGGCCATTGTCCTACCAATGTCGGCAGCTCAGACATATCAAGAGCATCTCGGCCGCAGAGCCAATTCCACAAAAAATATAGAGGCCCTGGCACGATCGGGGTAGGAATGCCTCAGGGCCCTGGCTAAACTCAGGACTTACTGTCTGATTCAAGTCCGCGCTACCCTGAACGTACCAGGACAGCTGGTGCCAGTCACAGAAGATACCATTGCCAATGGACCGCATAACGTATTCCTTCGCAACCGAATAACTGCAGCTGAGCAGCCGTATGAAGCTCTTTCTGTGACCCCGCAACAGCAAGTTTCAGTCAGTCAAAGCTCGGTACGGAACAGAATTTCGCCTCTTCAGTTTCTTACAGCTACTGCTGAATCAGACAGCAAGTCGGCAGACACAGTGCCAACGACATTCGAATAGAACACTAATCAAAACATCGATTCGCTTCCGGCAACATCTTACCCTAAAGTCTTATCATAGCAATCCGCACCTGTCCCCGTGGGAAAAGAACGTGCTTTCCTGCTGCAAAATCAGCCGGCCTGTCAGAGAGCGCCTCTGTCAGTGGCGCTCCTTATTCGGTCTCACCGTCGGTCTCCCTCCAGGTGCACAAATACCGCAAGCCAGGTCAGATCTCGTACGTAGGCTAGCAGAAGCGAGATTGGGGAACTCAGCCACTTCAACATCAGAGAGGGCCAGTTCATGTACTGCTGTCCAAAAAGTGACTGGTGTGGCGGCCACCCGGTCTTGGGAGTGAGTTGCCAGTATCAGATCAAGATCATCACAGTGAATTGTACCAAATTCAGTGACATCAGGTCCATCGAAATAAACTTCATATACTACCGGAACCACGGAACGGCAGTTTTTCACTTCAAGAAACACCTGCTGACCCGGGATAGGCGCACGGAGACTCACTTGATGCTCTCAGTCTTGACATTTGAGATGACGCATGTTCCTAAGGCGACATTCATCAGGAGGTGAAGGCTTCTCAGCTACACAAATATGGTGACAGTATCAGCTTTGGACTATATGTATATTCTTGATGAGCGCAGCAGGTTCTTCATCAACTCGTTCGCTCGTCTATTCCATATCATGTTTAACCAAATCAGAATTTCCAATGAATGGTACGCAAGAATCCGAAGCCACCACACAGCAAAGCTGCGGAAAGACGGATGACATCCTGTACCACCGAAGAGGGAGTGCGAGAAAGTGGTGAACACAGAAACTGCAGAGACTCCGGCGAGCAACGCGGAGTCAGGAGTTCTGGGAACAAGCAAAGCGCGGGAGTGTCAGAAAACTCGAAAAGCAATCTTTCACAACAACATGACCAGTTTTTCCGTGGCTGCAAAGATGCACAAAGGTTGGAACAGATGCGAACGAGAGCCATGAGCACAGAGCCGGGGTAGGCGGCTGAGACTAGTTGTTTTTTTTTCTTCTCTTCCAAAACTCTCCTATATGGACGGAGTAAGAGATCTTCGAGAATATTCATTTTCTAATTGACTCTTGGGCTATGTTCGGTGCGGTCGCGTTGCCCTCCATGCGGACATCTCGCCTTATGCAGAGCTAAAAGTAGGAGTAAAAGAAACGAGTCCGTTGTCGCACACTCGCCAAATCAAACAAGAGTATTGTAGTCATTTCCAAAGAACAGAACCAAGGCTTCCCTTAATGCGCTGGAGCGCGTTTCGCCGCAAACAAATCGAAGGCTGTACGTTGGGGTTCTCCCCGAACAATCCTCATTGCCGACTTCTCGCACCGCCGAGGAACCAGACTTCAGCCAATCTTTTCCATAGCACCAGCAAGCTGGTCTAAGATCTCCTCAAACTTTTCCAGGCTGCTGCCGCCACTAGTGCTCGGGCGTGATCCACCGGCAGGCTCGGTGGGCGCTTCGTCGAGTACGGACGACATGCGGGCATCGCTGCTCGCCTCCTCCTTGTCCATAGCCTCCTGGGGAGGCTGATAACCCCACTTGACCATATGCTCCTTCCACTCCCGTAGCAGCTGGAAATCTTCAACCTTCCAAGGCGATGTCTCCAAACTCCCCAAGCGAAACCTAGACAAAAGATAACACCAGGTTAGCTCCTCCTGTCCTACAACCCCGCAAAAAAGACTGAAAAAGATCCCACTCACAACTGCGCCCTCAACTTCTCCTGCTCCGCTCGACCAATCCACACCTGCCGCCTCTTTCCGCTGTCCCCAACCCTCTTCCGAAAATACCTCGCACACTCCGCCTCAAACCTGGCTACAGGGATCCTCCTCACGCTCCTGCAATCCAGTCGCGTGTGCTCGATAAACGCCATCTCTCCCCTCAGGCGCACGACCCGCTCCTCGCTCTCCCCCGGCAACAGCGCGCCACGCTCGCCGACCAGCCGGAAAAACCACTTGTGGTATGCGGCTGGGTCGTTGGCCGTGTTGAACTTCGACACCAGCCCGCCACCGCCCCAGGAGGTGGTGCCGAGCAGGTGCACGTGGCCGTCCCAGCGGCCGAGGATCAGTCCGGGGTGTCCGCGCCAGCCTTCGTTGGAGTCGGCATCGGAGGGGCTGGTTGGGACGGCGGCGGGTAGCTGCTCGATCCATACGAATTTCGAGGGCACGGCGTCGGCAATGGTGATGGCTTTCCATTTAGGGCGGAGAGGGCGGTTGATGACCGTGGTGGAGGCGGTCGTGCAAGAGGCTGCTGGGACGGTGCTGAAGGTGGGAGGCTTGCAAGGGAGGGCAGCGGTGGTGTTGGTGGAGTCATTGGCAGCGATGTTGTTGGCCTGAGCGTCTGTTTGGGGGAGAGGATGATTGGGAGCCGCGCCCAGGGACGCCGGTCCGGTTTTGGCTACAAGGACCGTTTGGGAGGGCGACGCAAGCCAAGAAGGACGTTCTGGAAGGGATTCTGGGCCGTGTGTGGTATCGGCTGTGGTCGCGCTCTGAGATTGATGAAGCTTGCTCGTTTTCAGAACCGTAGTGTGGACATTATCCTCGGAAATCTTCACGTTCCACTTGCCCTTCTTATTCTTGTTCTCGGCTCCAGCTGATGTAGCCCAGAAGCGTATTGTCTGAGGTGAAGAGGGCGTTTTGACGGTGGTGTAGCTCGGCGCTGCGGACTTGGAACTGGCCGTATGAGAAGCGGGCGTCGGCAACGGGGGGAAATCAGAGACACTTGGCTCTGATATGAGAAGACTTGGCACCAGCCAAGAAGCGTGGGCCGGAAAAGCAGAGACAGCGCCCCCACGTGAGTGTTGGTCCCAGGCTGGACACGCTGGGAGTGAGCTCATTGACAACGACTGGTTTTTTGTGGTGTCGGCCAGCTGGGCGCCCGAGGGTAGAATGGGGAAACTCGAAGGCTCGATCGAGGGCATGCTGGGCGTGGTCATGGGCGATGTGTGTTTATTGGGCGGGCCGTGGCCCAGAGGCATATTGTTTGGTGAAGAAAGTTGTGCACGCTCAAAAGCGAGCGGCAGCGCGTTCTCGTCGTAAAATTCGAAGCGACGCAAGCCCTTCTTGGATCCGCGCGCGGGCGCCATGGTGCTAGTGTTGCGACAATGCGGCTGTGAACATGGAGCGATTCGGAGCAGCTGCAGGCCACGGGGCCCTGATAAAAGAGGTAAAGCAGGTTACGGAATGGCGGCTCGAAGACGAAAGGTGCTGGTAGGCAAACCGACGCGGAGGAGCAAAAATGGTTGGAGCTCGGGAGCGCGCGCGAGAGTAGGGTGTGTGGCCGGGTCGTCCAGCCGCCGCGACATGAGTGCAATGTGTGGCTGCAATGCTTCGTCTTTCTGTGTGAATTTCCTTACCTAGTCAGGGCAGTGCAGACATAACATTCACTGAGCAGTTCCTGAGTCACTCACGTGCGCCAAGACTATTCACCATTTGATCAGCACAGCGGAGGACTGCAAGATCTTCCGTCAAAGCTCCTACCGTCTCTCTAACAGAGAGATCAGAGATTTGCAGAACTATCTAGGAACTTCGCAGATGTCATGTCAAATCACCACGGCGGGAACATTGGCGAGGCAGACACAAAGAATCAGGTATTGTTCTCAGACAAGAGGAATATCTTTCTCATCGTATCCTCTTTATTGCTCAGTGTCTCAGTGTGCCCACCGACAGACTGCTTTGCTCGCCGAGCACATGCAAAATTCAGACCTGGACTTCAACCGTTAGCTGCATAATGAACAATGACCACACCCAAAAGTCTACCCGCCACCGCGTTCCTCTGATCGCATTCTCCCGGATCCGCATCAAGTAATTTCACCTTCCGTTCACACTACAGAGCAAATCAAACCTGCCATCCGAGTTCAGTTTCAGACCTACTTCACCTTCGAATTTCTTCTCCGACGCAAACAAGAGCCCTTCACGCCAACGTTTACCGATAGAATCAAAAAAGTCTTCCGGCACGCTTGCTTCAACGGGGGCCACAACACCTGCCGTGAATACCCGCTCCCGAAACCAGAGTATCACACCACACATCCTACAAGTAGTTTCTTCCATCCAGGCCTCCAGTTATCCCTTATCAACTAGTGTAGACGACGTCCGCCCGCCAATGACAGACAGCACCAAGGACGCAGGACCCGCGGCATGGTAATGTCGTGCTTGCTAGTAGCCCGAGCAATTAAAGATATCGATCTAATCTGAGATGAGACAGACAATACCTGGTGGTTATCTGACTGGAATCCCGAAGCTTGGGGAAGTGGCATGCTGAGGCATGGCGCATCAACGTCTCCAAAGGTACGGAAGTTCTCATGAAGCCTTTAGGCGCACTTGGGTTGACATGAAAGCATCCAGGGCGCGGAAGCTGGAGTTTAATAGGCTCTGGATCTGGATTTTGTCTTCAGCGGTAATGCTTACGCGGTGTGCAGGTTTCCAGTGAGAAGTGGTATGCGAAAGCAATGCTCGCCTGCCGCGGGGAGAGGAGCGCGTGCGCGTATAAATCAGACTCACAGTTTGACGTCATCCTGACAAGTCTTCCGAAGCTGATGTGCGCTCCAAATTGGTGGGGAGAGCTACTCGAGCAGCCGCTAGCGGCGCTGTCGCGCTGGTGTTCAGGTGTTGGCAGTCGAGTACAGCAGGAGGCCGCCATGGACGCAGCGCAACCTCGCCGGTTTAAAATGATTGATGGAGCCATGCCGTGGGCTCTCAGTGCCTGGGTCGCTGGTATGGAAGAACTTTCTGTGCAAACGGCTTCACCGCGAGAACGGAGCGCCGGCGGAGCACGTGGCTTGGCACCAACTTCCGGTCCGCTGCCGTGAGCACGGCGGCACTTTGTGACGTCATGGAACCAACTAGCGTCCACCAAGAGTGCAGGAAGAGAAAGAAGATAAGCTAAGCTTATGCGGGCAACCCTGCGTGCTGCTTAAAAGCATTCAGAGGCGGGATGACGTGCGCTCAGCCGGCCACTGCCGGCTTCAGCGCGAACGTTTGTGATTCCGACGACAGGTGAGTATTGCGCAGTCACCTGAAATGAGGGACTTATCACGGTTCGAGGGGCCCTCAACACATTTTATTCAGGTGCATATGCAGGATGAGACGGCGTGCTGATTTAGATTGCCTTGAATACCTGATGCCTACTGAAGGGACTGATAGGCGCGATTGAAGCCGAGCGATATGAGATTCGCACAGCAATATTCAGAGCGAACTACGCAGTTTAGTATTTTGGGGTGCTATTATTCCTTATTGCAGCCCCGATACTGCCTTTGGGAATCAAACCGCATCCAGCAGCAGACCAATCCAGTTCACCTTCCGCTTAAAGTTCCTGGCATGAAGCCTTTCCTGTTGGGCTATGCGAAGACTGTACTGCCATCCGCTCTATTCTTCAGCTGATCTCGTGAGTTGTTCGCACGCACCGAGCCGGCAGGAGTGGGCGCTGAGCCCAATAACTGCTCTGCCATGAATTTCCAGGACTTTATATTGTTTAAATACAGCGTAGATCCATCTAGGCATGACAATTCATCTCACCGTCATGCTCAAGAAGACTGGCGAACGCTACACACGCAAACATCACCAGCTAATCATCATCAGGACAGCTACATGCTCTTGTTGTGCGCCGGAGGAATGTAAAGAATAAAATTTTGTGTAAAACTACTTTCATAATTCACGCGTATAGGCAAGTTTTGTGAGCCAAGGGAGTGTTAGCCACCATATCATACCGACCGGAAACGGTAGACCCGAGTACCCGATGCGGAATACCCTACAAGACCGCTTATATATCATCAGAGCCCTACAACGGCCCGAAGTAATGCCCTATCTAGGAAAGCAGATCACGTAGTATTTGATACAGCTATGCTCATATAGCGGAGATAGGTGCCGTTTTCGCCGAAATGTCCATTATTTGACTTAGTCGGGGCTTCGGATGTTACGCTACCCTAGTCCTCAACCTGGACATATAACAAGGAAAATGAAACAGCCCCACAGTATTCTGCGCAATATTGCGGATGGCAGGTTGTAACGATTTCCTATGGGTGTACCCAGCTGCTTGGGGCATCCTGAAGCACTCTTCAATCCGCTTGGCCTGCATGCAATATTTTGCGCAACAGGGGGCCTATTTAAAGCCCATTTCAGTGATATACTTGGGCACACACTTCTCCATCATCAGACTCACTCAAATCCTCAACTTCTCCCACCAGACCATCAACATCCAAACCCATCACGACAATGGCTCAACCCCAATACGTCTACGGCAGCGGCTTCATCGGCCTCCAGCCTATGGATGCCGGCCAAGCCTACATCTCTATCCTCCGCAAACACAACATCACCCGCATCGACACCGACCTCCTCTATCCTAATAGCGAGAAGCGCCTTGGCGAGCTCTCCACCCCAGCCTCCTTCACCATCGACACCAAATCCCCAAGTTTGGCCCACGGCACGCTCACCCGCGCTTCCATCACCGCCGGCCTGGCTGAATCTCTCTCACGCCTGCAGGCCAACAACGTCCACACCTACTATCTTCACATGCCAGACCCCTCCGCGCCGATCGAAGCGACCGTCGACGGGACGCAGGAGCTGCACCGGCAGGGCAAGTTCGCGCGCCCCGGCCTCTCCAACTTCGCGCCCGAGGACGTGCGCCGCATCCACGCGTACGCATCCTCGACCGGCGGGCGTCGTGCCGACGGTCTACCAGGGGAACTACAGCGCGTTCGCGCGCCACCTTGAGACGACGTTGCCCCCGTTCTGCGCGAGCTGGGGATCGCTTTCTATGCGTATTCGGCGCTGGCGGGCGGTTTGTTCCGCGAAGGATCCGGAGAAATTGGAGGCGAATGCGGGAGGGTGGAAGGTGGACTTTGAAGCCGGAGGCGCCGGATGCTATGCTGTATGGTATCTATATCTCGATTTTTTTCGTAAGCCGGAACTTATTGAGGCTTTGAGGGAGTGGAGGGTGGTTGCTGTGGAGGCGGGAGAGAGCCCGGCTATGCTGGCGTATCGTCGGACTGTGTGGAATTCGAAGTTGGATGCTGGAGAGAGGGACGCGGCTGTCATCGTAGCCAGTACGCCGAGCCAATTGGAGCAGACGCTGGAGGGGCTGGCCAGAGGCCCGTTGAAGGAGGAGACGGTAAGGGAGATTGAGGAACTGTGGGAGCGGGTGAAGGCTGTGGCCCCGGAGGACAGCTACCATTCATACGCAAAGGACATGCTGTACAACTAATTGGCTTCAGGGGATAGCATTGATAAAAAAAATCTTTGATACTGCCGTAGACGGGCCGGCCGTGAGCAGCATGCAAAATAAGGACTGCTTGACCTTAAATCGAAGACTGTATGAATTATGTAAGCCCTTGGTCCTTGCAGATACTCGAATGCCGATGTTTACATAAGCCGTATATGGCTGATGGCGAGTAGCGACGGTATTTTGGTGAAGCGAGTTACTGCGGGTGGATGTTAGAGGTAGAGATTACATTTTATTTGCAGTAAAGGCTTTGCGCCTCCACTTGTAGATACTACCTCTTCACTTCATTTAACAGCAAAATCTAGAATCAAATTGAAACATTGTACATACCTGAAGGCCTATCCATCCAAGAGAGCCTTTCCGGACTCCACCCATTGCACCGGCCGCCACGCTCAACCAGTGTAGTCTGGGTCAAAGTCGTCATCAAAATCGAACTCATCGCCCGGCCCATCCGTCTGAGACAGGTCACGCTTCCTCTCCTCCGTCGCCTCCCTGTGCTTGCTGTCCTCCTCCAGGTACCACTCTGAGTACCTCTCCAGCTTGTCCATCTCGGCCGCGGGGAAGAAGAGCTCGGGAAACTCCTTGCGCCGGGAGTACTTGCTGAAATAATCGATTCCCAGCGTAGTATCTCCGTGGATGTCGAGATATGAACCGGTCTCACCCATCTTCTCCCCGTTGGCGAGCCACAGCATCGGCGTGCCCTCCTGAACCGGCGTCACCCCGTCCCAAATCGGAACCCATTGCCGCTCGTGCCATCTCTTCTGGTGGCGGTTCTTATACATCGCGTACTTCTGCCCAAACCCGCCAATCTTCTTGAAAGAAGACTGCTTGAAGAAGGTGATGGTTTCCGCGGAGGTGTCAACAGAGCGAATGACAGCCGGATGGTCGGAATAATCAATACCGTCCAGTCTGTCGATGTAGATGACCTTGCCGCGGTAACAGTCGCTCAGCTGGAGGCGGAACACCGGATTGCCACGGCCCTTGCCGCGCCGGGGTGGTGGTAGGGAGGCCGGCTCTGGGTGGCTGGTAGTGGACGCCAGTGCAGTGTAGGACAGCCCCTCGACAGGAACGTACTTCTTGCGACCACCACCGCGACGACCGGAGCGGTCACCAAGGCTGGCACGACTGAGCTGCTGGGCGAGCTGGGCGTCGGCGGCCGGAGAACGGGACGAGGGCGGAGCTGCGGGACGAGGGCCAGATGACTGACTGCTCAGGGAAGGGAAGTCATTGGCAGTGAACCTGGCTGCCGATGAGGCAGCGGGAGCGAATCGAGGAGCACAAGGAGGTGGGTTGCAACCGTGAGACTGGGCAGCACCGGCAAGAGGAGCAGTGACCTGGTGAAGATGAGAAGCAGCGGGTGAGGAGCGGCGAGGCGGCGGGAAGTTCCCAGGCTGCTGTCTGTGATATCCATGCTGACCAGGAGTGTGAGGCCTTCGGGGTACAGAACCGTAGTCAGATGAGGAACTTCCGCTGCGCTGCATGGGAACGCCGTGGTACGGGTGGTTGGAGGGCCGGCTAAAGCGCTGGCCGGAAGAGAAACCGAAAGGGGACGGCTGATGCGAAAGAGGGACAACGCCGCCGGGCTGAGGACTTTGACCGAAGGGTGCGCCAAAGCTACCAGGGCCCATACCAAACTGACCACTTCCAAAGTGCTGCCGCTGGTTCTGGCTATGTCTCATCTCTGGACCAGTGCTATACGGACCCCTACTCTGATTCATCCTGTCAAATGGGCCCGCAGTATCGTCTCGACTGAAGCCAGGTTGGGGTCCGCTTTGCACGCCTGAGTATGTAGTGTCCCAGATGCTGGGACGGCCTTCAGTTGGAGTAGTGGAAAGCATATTTCCCGCGATGGGATTTTGTGTTTCTTGGTTCTTGGGCCTGATATATTCAAAGAATCAGCTATATGCCATGTAGAAATGAATTGAGCTTGGTGTACGAGGGGGGCTTACGGGCACGGATTAATTATATGCTGATTCTGGTGATCGTATGGGTTGCCACTACCCGGCTGGTTGCTGCCATACTGATTGTTCGGCATTGTTGCTGGTGTTGGGTTTTTGTTATTTGCTTATTGACGTTTGTGCGGCTGTATTTACTCTCCCCTCTGCCAATGAGCACAGCTGGAAGATCGGGCGGAATATGGTAAAACTTACAAGCAGGTATGTCAGCGACGACTGTGAGCTGCGTTCGGAAATTTGGAGAGCGGGTTGAGGCTGAAGATATTTTGTTTTTGTAATGATCTTGTCCTCAAGAAGAGTTATAAGAGTGCGGAGGCATTCACGTGTTGGCCCACTAGCGAGGTAGAGGAGGCCTTCGCACGTGTGGCTGCGAAGAATCTTCATGATGATTAGTTAGACGTATCACGGGCCAGGCCGCTACGCTGGTAAGGGTGGTCATGCAGCTTTCCATGAATGCAATTGCCTCCAGCAGCAGTCCCACGAAGCATTCTACTGTGTGCATGCTACGTCACGGCACATGTCTGTGCGGCACGTAGGATGGATTTCGCACTTCATCACCACATCATCACCTAACGTTCCCTAATAGCTTTCCATTGCCCTTAGCCATCCAGAACGCTCATTATATCTGCTGAGATGATGCCAGACCTGCTCAACACCCAACGGTGGCCAACGTGCCTGCAGTGACTCGACTGTATGTCGCTGCTGCTCTGAACTAGTCAAAACACTGTGCGGACTTTTCATATGTTTTTTTTTTATTTTTACGAAATGGAGAGTTATTCGACCGTGTACTCCAGAAAGCCATCCCAGCTCCCATTATACCTCTCCAACCTGCCTCCCTCAGCTGTCGGCATGAGGTTGCTCCCCTGCCTCTCCGCATGCTTCCTCAGCCTCAACATGTGATGTACTGGCAACCGCAAGTCCTGCAGCACATGGCCCACCGACTGGCGACAGACCCGGTCAAACGGCAACTCCTTCACCTCCGACGTATCCACATATGACGTCTTTGCTAACGTACCCCCCTCGAGGCTCACGGTCGGCGTCCCCAAGTGCGGACGCGTCCTCCCATCCTCGATGAGTACGCTATTGCGCATGTAGTACACCTTGTTCGGGTGACGAGCATAGTACTCACTGTTGTACTTGCTTACCAGGCCGCCAGCTTCCGAGTAGGAGAATGTGCACCAGAAGCGCACGCGGCGGTCGACGGTGTTGACGCCGGTGACCACCGCAGGGCGGTCACTCCACCGCAACTCCTCGACCTTGTCTGTATGGATGACCATGCCGAATGCGAGCGTCCTGAAGTCGAGGTCGAAGACCGCGCGGTGTGTGAGGCCGGGCGGGAGCGGCGACTTGTTCTTCTGCGGGTGGCCGTGCGGATGCGGACGGCGAGGCAGTGGCGAGGGGCGCGGGCGGGAGGGCGTGTTGGAGGGGCGAAGAACGCGGCCGCGCGGGCCCACAATCTGCCATCCACCGCTAGCCTGCTGTTTTCCGTCCTTGTCGTCCTTGTTGGCGAGGTCACCTTGGGCGTGGAACTGGGCACCTTGGGCGGGCTTCCGGAAGGCCACTGGCTGCTCTGGGAAGTCTACAGGCCGGTTTTCAGACAGAGCTGGCCTGTGGATGGCTGGTAGCTCTGAATTCTGGCGGGCTGAGGCTGAATTGGGTACACCCTGAGCTCCTCTCGTACCCAGCGGCTTCATCCAAGCACCTTGAAGTTGGAACTTCGGGGGTGTAGGTGACGGCTGCTTGTCCGACGATTGTCCAGCCAGAGAGGCGGCGCGCTGTGAAGGCTCTGGAGCTGGAGTTAGAACAGAAGCAGCAAGGCTGTGATCAACTGGTGTGCCGGTCGGTGACGTGATCTTTGTAACGGCGAACAGACTGACAGAAGAAGGGTCCTCTGTGATGACGAGCTTGTGATGAGCAAGACGAATTTGGTGATCCGCTGAGTTGGATGGCGGACTTACTACGTTGCTTCGATTGAACAGATTCATCTGGGGATTTCATGGTGCCGTTGGAAGATATATTCGGAGTCTTGTACGTAGTTTGACTTCGTGGGTTGCTGACCTGAGTGTGTGCGTGAACAAGTGAGTAGTTTCGAGGGTGAGGGGCTAAATGGCAAGACAGTGGCATTGTACGAGTCCTCTGACGTTGTAGCTGTGCCGCGCGTGAATGTGGTTGTTGCTGCAGCTGCCTTGCTGGCCTATGGGACCCTTGCACTTGGTAGAAGTGCATAGAGTTCACCATGCATGTTGTGCAAAAGCGCTTGGCTCCGATAACTCTTCATTCTGTGAAATTTTCAGTCGAGCCAGAGCGCACCATATCTCAACCCTGTGTCCTGATTTTAGTCTTCTTTTGCTATGCTCTCCTGCTGTTTCGGGGAGACGGCTTTCAAACAGCCCGTTGGAAGGCAGGTAATGCTGATCGTGCTCATGTAATCCTCGTTACAATTAGGCCCCTTTACCAATAGGATTTCCTGCTATTCAACGATTGCCTCGTTCAAGCTCTTACCAATGAGCTAGCCAAAAAAAAAAATAAAAGTCATACCCAGCTCCGCATGAAGCTGGATCATCTCAGATAAAGGCAGTGGCCTTGTGCTTTCTCCCATAACTAACGAACAGTGTAAGTTACAGATTTGGAAGAGGATAAAATCAATATAAGTTGCTGGCATGAGCCGTGCTAGAGCTTATTTTCTGTACTCAATTTGCCTCTGTATAGTTCAGCATTCAGCTATGATATCAGCCTGATACAGGTGAGGAGGCGAGCTCGACAGGTGAACAATCGAAGATCAATGTACTGTCTCACTTGCACACAATGCTGAATTTCTTGGGAAATGCTTTGTTCCTTTGTTCATATCCTCAAGCTATCTGACTCTACGAGGCAATCTGTGCAAGCCTGACCCAAAGCAATCAAACACCATTGTTGAGCTAGAAATCAAGGCCAAAGTGCTGTGTGAGACTGTAACGAGCTGCGTGCTCTGCGCCAATAGAATCTGCCTATCCTACTGTTAGCCTATGTGATGAACACCCAAGACTCCCACTCCACACGGACCAAGCCTGCTTAGATCTGGCCTGAAGGCGTCCTTCCCTGCTTTACTTTTTCGGCCGCCTTAACTTCCGCGCTCGAGTCTTGTTGGCTCCTCGGCCCTGAATCTTCCCGGACTCCATGCCGGACATTCTGTTGATCGACCGCTCCTTTGCGATCTTCGCGACCCGCTCCGCGCATTTCCTCAGGGCTTTGGTCAGGTGGGTGCGCTCTATCTCCGCCATCTTATCTTCGGCAGCTT
Organism: Macrophomina pseudophaseolina; assembly: GCA_022204955.1. Classification (NCBI taxonomy): domain Eukaryota; kingdom Fungi; phylum Ascomycota; class Dothideomycetes; order Botryosphaeriales; family Botryosphaeriaceae; genus Macrophomina; species Macrophomina pseudophaseolina. Next base: position 19,087 of record JAJJID010000230.1, read on the forward strand.
GGGCCTGTTCGAGCGGTTGGCCCTTCCAAGCCAGTTCCTCGTGCTTCACGGACAGATTGTGGTACATTCTTTGTATACGGCGCTCGAGACGATCACGAACAATTTCCTTGCTCGCATCGTTCAGCACAAACGTGTGGTCCAAGCTAGAGCCGTCCGCGTAATGGCGAAGCTGGGAAAGCTTGAACCTGCGGGGGAACTCGAACCAGACGTAAGTCGCTTTCGCCAATGGCCACTCATCCCGCAAGCGGAGCACTGGAAGACCGAGATGGGGCTTCAGCACTTGCGAAAACGGGCGGTCCGCAATCAAGAGATAGTCGCTCTTGTTGAGGTCACGCTCTGGCTGCTCCAGATTCCCGAACCTTGCATTGATACTGAGACTCTTGCCGAAGCTTGTGCATTGAAGGACGTGTACGTTTTCCTTGTCATCACAGCCTAGGACTAGGGCAGGATGAGCCGTAATCCAGTCTCCATTTGGTACGAGAAACACGATCTTGCCCTCCTCAATCTCGTCTAACCCGAGGTCGAATCTGCCCCATGAATCCTTCCGCTCGCTCTCGACCTCTGTCCACGCCTTCTCCGGCCCCTTTTGGGGCTTTCTGCGGAGCGGTTTTGCATGGGATGAACGCGAGGGGCAGTCAGCCTGAGGGCGGAGTTGGCGAGGGATGTGAAGGCTGCCTGTCGGACGCTCAGATAAGCCAGGTTGTTGCAGCTTTGCCGAAGAAGGCATAGCATTTTGTGCTGGTCCTGAACTAGGAGGCATCTGGTGAGAGGTCCCCTGGCTGACTGCCAGAGTATATCCGTTGTAATGGCCGGCTGGCACGCGCTCCCATCCGCTCATTTGGCAGTGGACCGAGCTACCATGGACCTTCGTATCCCTTTGGCTTACAATGGGTTGTTGAAACGCGAGATCGACTTTGCCGTGTTGACCGAAGGATTGAGCCAAGAACCCACCGTTCTGACTGGAAGGTGTCTGGTGATTGTGCAGGTAGAAGCGACCCTGGGGCGGTGGCATCTGGCCCAGTACACCTCCTTGACTGGCATGGGCTGAGGAGTGGCCAAGGGCATACGCTTGAAGAGGCGCGTTCTCGAAAGGGAGATTGCCGTGCGCAGGATCATCCATCTGCATGCTGGGGTACTGTTGCATAGCATGCACCGGCTGTCCTCGGTAAGTCCCCTCCTGAGTAGAGTGATAACTACTCTGGGTGCCAGCGAGTGTCAGAAAGGAAGGCTGAAAGGTAGGTACGATGGAGCTGCAACTTCCGCGCTGACACCCTGCCGGTGACAAAGGACAGCACAGGCAGCGATTGCCCGCACCCTGTCCTGTCGCGTTGCGTTGTGCCGAATGTACAGCAGCGGTGGGCTGGAATGGCTGTGGCTGATAGCCTTGGGGCGGTCCTCCGTAATGGTCCAAGTAGTGGTCGCTGAACACATATGTGGCGTTCTGGCGGGCGGCATTCCAAAATTGCGTATGCGAGTTGCCATTGTACGGAAGGGTCACGTTCTGCTGGTAGTACTCGGAGAAACTGAAAGGCGGAGCTCTGGGACAGTCGAGCTTGTGCATAGGGCCGGCCTGGTAGTGTTGCTCTGAGGAGGATGTCAGCGTCACGAAAGAGCGAGTAGGCGAGTTGTCTTACTGCTAATTGCAGCCCGAGGCCGAAAGCGTTTGTTTTGTTGCGGCATTGTAAACTGATGGTGGCATTGAGCATAGAATGCTCAGGATGTAGCAGTGCTGTTTCGGGGAGGAGCGAAAGCAGTGCAGAGAAGTCGCAGAAGATGGCCCTCCAATGGTGGAGGAGTTGCGAGGATAGCGGTGACGTGGGTGTGAAAGTGGAGGTCGGGCAGGTGAGGGTTTTCACGGTTTTATGCACTCACAGTTGATCGCGGTGAATGGATCGATGGGGCCCCGTGTCCCCTGGGCGTGTGGTTGTGCTCGGGCTGGTTGAGATGGCCCCGCCGCCCGCCAACCACGCTGTTTCTCAAGTCCAGTCTTTGAAGCTCCTTCCATCATCACGACGGCTAAAGCTGGGGAAGTCGTACGGCTTTAGTTTAATCATGTGGTGTATCTTTACCCCGGATTGACTCAATTCGCATATGTGTAACCTAATAAGAGAATGAAAAAACAGAACAACTGCTCTCACGAGAGATACTGTTCAAGGTCCTCGGCAAGTCTTGGATCTTCCGTGTGTGTTCCGCCCCGCTTATGTTTGGCTGCGACCTATGTCGTGCCCTATATTATTGGAGAGATAGAAGCCACCAGGCTCGGGATATTTTTACCTTTCTTTGCCTTGCTGTCTCTCTCTTCCTAGTCCTCAGCCACCTATTCCCTGAATTTGCCGTGTGACAATGCCCCTCGCCTCGTGCACATCTGTATGCGGCCTTCTGCTTGATCATGGCTGCCATCCGGACCAACTTCTCCTCCGAAGCGTGGGCTAGCTCGAAAAGAATGGGCTGCCTGGCCATGTCCCCCTTCTTCTCGGCAAGGGGCTTGTACATGCCACATATCCGCGCTTCCATATACTGAAGTACGGTCTGTTTGCTCCCCTCATGCAGCACGCACTTGTAGCTGGCGTCGCGGTTGCCGGCGTGCTTGCCGGGTCTCGAAGCTTTGTGCTCTCGAGGAACTTGAACATCGAATATATTTGTTAAACAGAGCTCTTTCGTCACTAAGGCGAAGACATGGCAGACCGAAAGCAGTTTGTGGCGTATAGTGACTGAGAGTGGCCAGGGTAGAGAAACTGTTGGGACGCAGGGAAAAGGGCTGCTACTCAATGCGCATTATTTGGTCCACGGTGCGCACTGAAACTGCACCCAGGCAATGAGGCATTCTGAGGGCTGTTTCTCATGACAGTCATCAGCACCCATCGGCCTGCCACTTTGGTTATTGATCGCAACTGGATTAATGGGACTGGTAACGTTCGAGGTGGCAGCTTTAGAGCATTGTTTGGTAGTGGGAACGCTACTCTGATTCTGATCGGTCTTGAAGCATTTTAGCTGAGCCGAGCCCATGTGAGGCATGTGAGCAAGTCCGTGGGAGATACTGAAGATGTCTTGAGCCAACCCTGTGGACGGTGTTGACTTCTGCATGCTATTGGAAGAACTCTCTCAATCCATCCAGCATGGCCGCCGTTGACTGCTACCCATAAGCCGATACTCTGGAACTAAGTCTATCCACTACACAGTAGGTGGCTGTAGGGACTGTGCATGGTCTCAATAGGAGCTGAGCAGACGGCCTTGACTGGCATGGCACGCGATGAACGCCGATCCATGCACTCATGAAAGATGGCGAAACCAGATTCTTGTGTGATTATTGGTGATAGAAGAAGGCCTTGGGCGCTAGTTAATCTACCTATGATGCCATGCCTTCCTCCCCTGGGCGGCGTAAGCCGGTGCCAGCCCCAGGGAAGGACTTCCTCTACCTACCCTCCTACCACATCCTGACATTGACCAGCTGCAAAGGCCGCCTTGACACCGCTCATTGGACTGGGGCTGATGTTGTTGATGCCCGCAAGACGCCCATCCTGGTGTAATCGGTCGCAAGCGAGGCATCGGGCGAGGCACCGGACGGGGCGGCTCAGAGGATCCATTATTGTATTGCTGCGGTGAGTGACGAAGAGCGTCCCCGCTGAAATGGGAACTTTGAGGCGGTACCAAGCTCGGCTTGTGATGTCCGCTCCAAGCAGATGTTGGCGCTTCCTGTAAATTCTGTTTATCCCTTGGGCCGGCGTAGAAGTAATTTCCAAGCATCTTTGTCAGCTTCTCCAGCGACGATGGGTTGCGATCGTGTGACCTCTTTGACTCGTCGATGAAAGTGGTCCTGAGAAAGCGCTCAACTGTGGTGTCTTGCATGTATTTTGCCAGTGATCGTTCATTATGCAAACTCCGACCATGTGTCTGCAAGCATAGAATTAGTGAGGAATCTGTCGAAGAGTGACAGTAGTCGTTGGTGAGCTGGGCGTATTTTACGGAAACAAGGCGGTTAGAAGTGGCTTAGGCTTTGATTCCAACGAGATAGAGCGTGATGGGGTGCGGCATGACGCGATTAACGCGCGTATATCTGAAGAGGGTGACATCACCGGTCGGTCCCCACCGCACAGCTCTAGCGCCGCTGCACAACGACGTAACTTGCCTCGGGCCACGAGAGCTTAAGTTTCAGGCTAGGATGTATGGAGGTTATTTCCTCGTTTCGGGGGAACGCTACGTGCTTGTAATCAATTCCCTGGACTATCGGTGCCGCTTTTCGCCGTGTCTCACCTCAGCGACCTCGCGTCCACTTCGCACCAACAGACCATCTCATCTTTTCCAGACGCTGTAAGCGGTCTCTACAAGGACAGGTGTTCAGCAATAGTGGCCATAATAGCCGTACGCATGATAGCAGCACTCATGTGCAAGCGCTATCGCAGTACATGCTTCATGAGCAGCCTTGACTAAACAAAAGTCTGCCTGGTGAATTGGCGCGCTCGTATTGCATAAAATATGCGGAGAAGGGAAGATGTTGAGGCGCCATGGTAGAGAGGGAAGTAGTTGGCGTGACATCGACGCAACTGTAGCCTACGAGGCACGGAACTCTGCAGCGGGCTCAGCCCAATAAACCCACTCTCCGAAATTGAACATTCTGAAAGGTAAAGTAGAGCGCGTGCGGGATGATAAGGCGGGTTCGTCATCGGACCGCCGAGCACCGCGCTGCTGTGTTTCTGTTATCATTCCTCTGCGCCTCTGGGCTCTAGCGGCTAGACAGTCCCTAATTATTCATCTTTTCGGATTTATTTGCGAGGCGCCTTGTGGCGTAAGGTTGCTCTCCAAAGCCGTTGGGCCGTCCATTCGCCGGCTAATGGGCTTGTCGCTCTACACGTCTTGATGCGCAGCTCATACATCAATTGCTCTATAGATCCTTCTCGGAGCTTGAAGGAATACATGGGGGACTGACTTGCCGACTTCGTATTACACCTCTTGCGATAGGCCTGGGTCCCGGCTTGTCCAGCACTACAGCAATGCGAGCAGCGCTGATTGCTGACACTTCTGCCCTTACAATACTTGCCAATGTCATATCTCCCGATCGATGCAGAACACCACTGGAGTGTGTTACTGGGAAAAAATAGGATGCGTACTCTCTTCAGCACAAGCCATTTCTTCAAACCAGAGGCTGGCGCACCTCCCCAACATCATAGCCTGTATCAGGACCTCTCTTGCTCGTGCAAACGGAGGTAAGCTCCCATCTCATAATATGCCTCCAAAGGCAAGCGGCTGCGCCATCTGATACTTCCCAGCCCTGGCCGTTGCTGCTGCTTGAGCAGGATCATTCAAACCATCATGCCGAAATGCAGCTTTTCAAACAAAGGCAATGCTGGTGATCACCTCCCATCAACGGTACTCCCATATAGTCCGCAGCAAGTGATGAAACCGGCCATGGTGTGACAAACAGAAGAATCATGCGACCGGTAATCAGGTTCTCGGACTGAGTCTCACGTGAGCAGAGATGTAGAACGAATTGCGGAGCGTCTTCCAACCTGGGAAGGCCCTCTATTATGGTCAAATATTCAAGAATTTTTACACCAATAGTTGCCGAACCAAGATTACCGTCCCATTTTGCGTTACCGCCTGCTGATATGCAACAACCGGCTTTTGAATATCCTGAAGAATAGGGGGAACGGTCTTAGTCGTCCAAAGCGCTTTGCAACAGTTGTACATTGTATGCGATTCCCAGATCAATCTTCAACATCCTCAAATACATCCGCGGATATCCACGACCTGATCAAGACACGGGCAGGTTTCCTCGTCGAAAGCTTTGGAGACTGTCTGAATGCTAGATTCGCCGCTGTTGTGGGTAAATTCGGCGCCCGAGGTCATTGCAAAGCAAACAAATGTTCTATGTGGCTGTTTGTTCAAGGATTTTCACCTTACCCAACTATGTTGGTGGCGGGTGCAATCGAGACCCTGACCTTGAGGTCACCATCTGTCAGCCTAACTCGCCTGCGCGCATAAGACACCCACCATTCGCGCCGCTACCACCCTCGACACCATCACCTTTCACAATCGACTCACCGTGGAAAGTCCACTGAAACCGACTGGATTTCTTTGAACACAGGCTCAGGGTTGCCGAAGCTCAATCAAATCCACAATCATACTCTCTGTCCACGTCTCTGCGCAGCAGAAGCCTTCGAAATTGCCGACTGTAAGACTTTAACACGAGCACTTGAGCTCATAGCGCCATCGATAGCCCCACTCACCCTGTGAACAGCCGCGCGCCGTTGAGCTTCCCACAGACACCTCGATGAGAGTCAGGGCGCAGTTCTTCAGCTGTCTCCTGATTGATGATCAAAATCGATCTCTCCCTCTCCTCTCTCTTATTCCTAAGTGTGTAATATTACGCCGTGCTCGGCTTCGTAGCTTTTCTTCCACTCCCACTGTCAATTTGCTGACAATAGGCTGTTAAGGCTAAAGCATTATCAGCACAATGCAGGACCAGAACACTCTGTCTTCCTCTGTGCCTCAAGGTGATGACACGTCCAATCCCACTCGTTCCGGAAACCAGCTGCGGGGTTCGGGCCGCCGGCTCGTCAACAGGACCATCGAACGTCTAGGCAGCGGCGGACCTGCTATGTCCAGGGGCCCCCAGTCTTCTGTGGCTGCCCAGCAAGCTCACAACGCAAGCTCCTCCACCCACAGTGATGCACTGCCTACCAAAAGCACGAGCGCATGGCCGGCGAAGAGCAGGAGCTCGTCGGGTCTATCCTACAGGAGGATTACAGCTGGCACTAACGAGACTGGTCCGCGAGGCGCTCACAGCGGCATCACTGGAGAGTCGCCGACTCCTGTCCGCTGCGTAGACATTCTTCGTGGTCGGGTGAACAGCCTTCAATCCCCCCTCCAGTTTACCTCTGGAAAGGTCGCCGGCAAGATGGGCAGCTTCCGCTTGATCTGCGACAGCAGCAAGCCGACTCTGAGTGAGCTGTCCACTCCACCAACTGAACACATTACCCCACTGTGGCGCCTCAGTTCTCAGAAGGCGACACCGAAGCCGTCACCTTCCAATAGCGTCTCATCGCAGCCTAAGAACGTCTTGTCCTCCAACTGGCGCCAGCCGAGGGAGCATTCCTCAGACAACGCCCAACCGCCGCGTAGTCGCCAGTCCTGGTCGTCCGGCAGGAGTAGCAGCAGCTCCTCGCCCAGACACGAACGTGGCGCTCGCTACATCAACCAGGACGAGTTTGTCGAAGGCCTCTGGGTTTTCGTGCACCCTGATCGAAGCGTCCCCACCGACGAGGCCGAGGGCTGGCGCAATCACCCGGGCGTCATCGTCGGCGAGCTCACAGACGACGAGGTAATCCTCTTCACCGCGACCGGCTGGGGCGAGTTGGGCCGCGGCGATAAGTACGAGAAGCAGAACCCAGTCAACCGGCCCCTGTACGACCGTTCCTTCCTCCTTGTCCGGCAGTCCACCGACCGCAAGGGGATCGAGGATAACATTGGACGCTCGGAGGTTGTCAACATCATCGGCATTCAGATCTTCCAGAAGGAGACTTTTGTGGACTTGCGCGGCATGCGGGTTGCAAAAAAGGGAAATTGCAAGAAGTATTTCCGGCAGGGGACCCACGGGGGGGCGTGTTTGGATCCGGTGGATGTGAGGAGGGTGAAGGCAAGGGCGTGCTGGCTGTCTACTTTGGAGGACTTGCCGTGGGCTGCGAGCGACAATGAGAGCCTGAAAACTTTTGCCAGGCATCTGGCGGATCAGGAAGGCATTGAGGTCTGGCAGCTTCTGGACAGGTTCAAGGCTGATCCGGAGCTGGCGGCCTTCTGTGGTCGCCCGAATCATGGCCAGTGAGACTATAGGGGCAGAGTAGGACATGAGAAGGGGCTGGGTTGGGAGACACCGTAGGATACCCTTACGGATTGGAGTTGTGGGAGTTCGAGGTAACTATTGGTTAGCTCTCAGGGATTTTCTTCTCACTACACTACGACAAGCAGGAAAATGGGGGTTTGATTGGCTAAAATTTGTTTTCTATTGCTCTACTGCTCTCTTGCGGGGTTGAGAAACTGCGATTCTTGGTATTTTAAAACCGTTCGATGGGATTGTAGTGCTGCTTCTTCCAAGTCTCTCGACTACTTGGATACTATTTACCCTCAAAGTGCGGCTCATCAGTAGTTTTGATTACGCCGAAGCACAGAATAAGCTTGGGGGCAGAGCAGGATCTATAGGCCCGTTGTCTGGACTGGTCTCTATTGCGATGCAACTTTCGATGCAGAATCTCAGGGTATTACTTTTCAAACTGTTCAGCTGGACAGGGCAAGATGCAGAGCTTGATTATTTCCGCTAAATCCCGTCTCGAAGGAAAATTAGTAGGGGTGGACACTCTAGCGGCGGAGAAGTACATACATTTTTTCTCAGTTTCTACGTGTGTCTCTCTTCCCAATATTCTTTCTAATGAGCCACAGCTTCATCCCAGTGATAAAAGCCTTCCTGGGAATGGCACAGATGCGCGCCAGCGCGGTATGTTGTCTGTACCTTCTACAGAATTAGTATGACGTCTTTCGCGGGATTATGTCCCACTTCTGGCTAATTGTATGGTATACGATTAGTACTAGAAAGTCCTGGGGGCATGCTAGCTCGACCACCGCCTGCACTGGCCTCCTGTACATACCAACCACAACATGGCGGCTTCACATTCTGTCTCGGAAACATGCAACCTTGAACCGTCGCTTCTACGGGCACATTCGATTTTAGTCATTTGTTATGCACCTCAAACGGGCTGTAATTTCAGCTCATCACGAGTATGAGTGCACACGTCTTCTTACCCCTTACTAGAATCCTTCCGCGCGTCTCTGAGCGTCATGTCAAGCCAATTTGGTATTTCAGCCCCGAAAAAAATGCTCTCTCTCTTTCACTCAGAAGTGCTAACGGCCCGGTATGGTAGCAGGCTTGCCTCAGGAAGACAAAATATATAACCCCAGTTAACCGGCGAGTCCAGGGAGAAGGCAAGGCAGTCTACACTCACCTTCTTCGCACAGCTCTGGCAAGTTCGCTCCGAAATGGCCGAAAAAGCGGCTAAATGACCACGAGTTCACGAGGGATTGCATTGTGCAAATCATCAAGCCCAGAGCCTCCAAACCCAATAGAATCTGGCGCAGGCATCCAGCAGCCATCTTGGAGGTTCACGGTGATGTGGTGGCTGTCGGCATGTCGGCTATCTTCGGGGAAGACACAGGCCACGACATGAAGTCCCTAACGCTATGGGTTTCAAACAGCACAGACTCAAAATGTAGTTCTTCCCATCCTTTCCCTTGGATACGGAGCTTTCTGACATCATCTCTGGTATCGTGAAGTATAATGGTATGTGTAATATCTTCGAGTGGAAGGCGTGGCTTGACTCCCGAGGAGTGTGTTATGGTTGGAGGAGAAAGCTGGACCGCTACGTCATTAACGTTAGCGCGGATCAGAAGGCCTTGATGAGTCATAGCTCGATGGAATATATCGACCGGCTTTGGGAGAAGGTTGTGGCGGGCTAGACAATGACGCAGACCAAGGAGTCCGGAGAATTTCCTTGACGCTATGAGGACTTCGCTTCGACCATGGCCAACTTGGAGGCAAAGAGGGCCGTGGAGACCCCTTCCCCGAGCTTGGCGTCCGAGAAAAGGTCTTTTGTCATGAGCAAGGAGAGCGGCAGTAATTCTAAGATCGAATAATAGTCTTTGATCAGGCTTCGTTGCGATCGCAAGGCGCTCTCGCATTGGCGAGATGTCGGAGCTTAGGTGGAGGAGATTTGCCAATATCGGTTAGCTCTCATTTTTAGCTCGCTTCCAAATTCGGCATCGCGTAATATCCAATTGACACCCTCCAGGTCGACTGCATAGCCCGTCCCGTTCGAGACCCGGAGGAACGCGGACGTCACGCGTACTTCTCAGATCTCTCGGCTACTTACAACAAGCGTCAGAAGGCGCGCGCGTTCGAGTGATAATTGGCAACGACGGCATGTAACAACGAGACGCTTAGATCCAGCAGTGCTGCAACGGCAGAATAAAACAGGAACAGGCAGTTTAAAGATATTATGTCACTGTAGCTGGCATACGCATTCCTTTTTCAGTCCTCTTTGTATATTTCCTCGTGGATTTGAGCTCGGATGCTCAGATGTTAGATGGTCTTACCGACTGTCCAGCGTCGCTCTGCAGAAGCCAATATCATATTATCTCATTCTATAACGGCCGGTTAGCTTCGAGGCTAGGCAGTCTTAATCTGGTATGAATTTTGTAGGGGCTGTGGCGTCCTAGTACTTGATATCCCGGACATAGCTTCGGATCACGGGACTCGTCTCGACACAGTTTTGCTACAATAAGCCCAAGAAATAGCTCTCTCATGGCGATTATCTAAGGCATGAATCAGCTGAAGAAAGTGGCGGGCTGCATGCATGAGTGACTTCGAGCGGCAGAGCCAAAGCTCTCTGCTGACAAGCTGCGAGCAACTTCTCAGTTGTTCACCGGGTAGCAGAAAACCGGTATGAAAAGAGTGACTCCCGGTACTTCTTCGGTAGGCATAGGGAGCTGTTTTCCAAGGACTTTCCAGTTCCGCACGCGCCGTTGACGCGTTGCGGTGACATCAGCCGCTACTCAGCACGCTCATGTCCCTAGAGAGCATGTTTGCCTGCAGCCTTGAGCCTTTCTCCCCGTCATCACCATCACAACTACTCTCGCTCTACTTGCGCTTCGCGGCAAGCGAAAATGTCATCCGCTATTTACATCCCTCCGCATCGCCGCCATGGTGGTAGCGATAGCTCTGGTACGCCCTATAACTCTCTCCTCCAATATCTCTCAATGTCGTCTCGCGACCGTCCTGAACAGCGCACAGATTTATCGCCGCCGTTTTCATCGTTTTCCTCCGGCTATTCTCAGGCCTTGAGCACTTACAGCCCCGCCAACGGCAGAGGTGGCGCCAGCCGCCGCGAGCGTCAGCGCCGCAACAAATTAAACACCCTGGCTTGGGTGGTGGCCCGCAACTGGCGCCGCGCGGAGTCTTCCAGCTCGGAGGATGACGCCAACTCGCCGCCCGATGCCCTACCCTACCCATTCACGGAAGCGAGGCCCGGCATGATTTCAGAAGCAGCGGACCTTACCAACAAATTCTCGCTCCTGGCTAGCCTTAGCACCTCCATGCCGAAGAGCGGCCAACCTACTGTTCCTACCATGCTTACGACACCTCTAGCCATCTCTGCCTTCGCATCCACAACCGCCGCGCCATCTCACATCTACACAGAAACTACTACGAGCCCCGTCCTTTCGAAGTTGGCCTCCGCCGCCATCAGCCATTCGTCGCCGTCGTCGTCTCCCACACCCGTCCCCGCACCCGCACCCGCACCCACCGAGCCGGTCGTCAGCAAGCGCCTCGGCACACACAGCCTGACCGCGTCTCGGATCATCTTTGTCAAGAACCCGCACGGCGAGACCTCGTGGCGCGGTCACCCGGGCATCATCATGGCCGTCGACGGGTGCAAGGCGCACGTGGTCACGCTGACGACGTGGAAGGACAAGAACTGCGTGCAGAAGTGGGCCGGCGCGACGCGGCCGGCCCGGTACCGCGAGTGGTTCCTGCTCGTCGACGACGGGCGCACCCGCACCCACGACGCGCTGCCCGTCATGATGCTGCAGGGTGGCAGGCAGATGCCCAAGCTGTGCTATGTCGATTGCAAGAGGAGCCATTGGCTGGAGCGGACCGAGTTGGAGAAGTTCAGATACCATGGCGACACTGAGTACTTTGTGACGCAGGAGAGCTTGGCGCAGCTGAAGAGCCATCTGGCGTACTTGGAGACGGTGGAGACGCCGTGGGTTGATGATTTGGTGGCTGGTTCCGAGTCTGGTGGGCCCGGTGAGCTCGAGGCTGTGAGTCAGCAACTGTGAGCTGTCTGAGGAGAGGTTCGAGTGTTTGGAAGTTACGGTGATCAATTTCCCGTTCTTGAAGGTCTTGGAAGATTTCTTGTTCCGTTTGGGATGCTGAAATCATGATTAAGAAGCTCTTCTTCGTTCTCGGCCCAGTGGTGGAGTTCTGGCGACACTCTGGTTACATGTTGGGCCCTCGTGGTTGGGAATAACAGCATGTACTATCTTTCTGCGGAGCTTTTTCTTTCATGGGCAGCTCATGCTGACTATAATGGTGAGCTTTGAGGTAAAAAGTCGTCCCTTACTGTATCTGATTCAAAGCAAGAATTATTCAGAGGCTCTTCTTTGTGTTATCAACAGCAAACTTTGCTTCCTTCGAATTGTCACAATTCTGCAGATTGGTTGCTCGCCCAACTGTGTGTTTGGAACAATACGATAGGTGGGGCCTTGGGCTTCCGCCCTCGGCTTCCGTCATGCATCTAGCGCTCAAACCTTCAAATTATAGCTTGTGGAAGACGCAGTCTGTACAAATGGCTTGAAGAGTCCCATCGCATTATTCCACACAAGTGTATTCTTGAAAGCTACTTTCTCCAGTGGATGATATTGAAATACATTAAAAAATGCCAGACTATCTCAAACAGACATAGAAGCCATGCAATCCATGATTCTGCTTTGGCAGATCAATGGCAAAAACAGAGCATTGGAAAAGTACCTTGGGGGTCTTTGGGTGGCATCGGTGAGGTCACTTCCAACTGGATGTGTCCCCAGTATCATCGCGCCCAGCATACATTTTTCCTTTAACGGAAAATCCTACAAACGCCCAATTGCTAACGCCACAAAGGCTCACTCATAATTGGGAGTGGGTAAAAAGGATAGGCCGAACGCTTCCCATTGCATTGGTTTCTCCTCTTCTCTCAAGCTGGCTTTCAACCTGATCACAGAGAGCGTCGGAAGATACAGTTGCGGCTGAGAAGATGACTGCATTAAATGTTCTCAGTTGATCACGAAGCTCTTCTTGACTAGCAAGGCAGGCTATCTGATGAGGCCAATTTTGACTATTTACCATACATGGGTCACAGCACGTTGTTCAAATTGTTGGACCGGAAAAAGCACGGCGCCGCACTGTTATTCAGTGCGAATTGATTGGGTTATATCCCAACACAAATAAACCCAAGGTGGAAAATTGAGCCGGGTAAAGGAGAGAAGGGTATTGCGTGTGTTTGTGTGTGTTGGGGGGAGGGAGTGCCTTTGACAAGAAGACTCAGCTGTTCATTCAGCAGCCAAGCAACAATACCCATGTCTCCAAGTCCGCTTCTCAATATCGTGGTCGAAAGCCATACGGCAAGTGGGTCATAGTGGCCCGAGAACGAAAGACTCTTCGATAGAGCTTCCAGCTTTTCCCGCAAGCTGTAGGCAACTCATTGTACCTCGTTTCTTCATTGCCACGGGATTAGGCCCATTGCTGACGCTTCTCGCTTCTAGTTTCTTCTGCCTCATACCTAGCAGAACATCAGGGCGCGCTGTTCTGGACAGCCCACGCGCGCAGCTTGTTCACTGACCGGAGAGAGCTGCCAAGTCCTGTCTTCCATAAAAAATGGGAGGTAGCCGCGATAGTTGTGAAAAGGAAAGCCCAGCCCTTTACAAAGATTTTTTTGACTAAGAGCGCTCATGCTGCGGTGTGGTACTATATTATTGATGTCTCTGGCCGATTTGTGACGAGAAATCACTGCAGCAGTGATGGTGGCAGATCGGTCACCAGGCGCTAGGTTTCCAACACAGTCTCCTGAGATGAATTCTTGGGGCCAAGTGGCCCAGCGTGTCTCTCACTCAACTGCCGTCAGCTCTCCGCGTAACCACCATTGAAACCGCGTCGCCCGCCCTCCTGTAAGCAAACTCTGTCACTGTTGCAACGACGCAGGCCTGGAAAGACCTCCTCAACTCGTTATCCATGCCTGGCCGACTGCTCCATGCTTTTGCCAGCCAATTTGCCAATCTCAGAAAAGAATGTGACACGGCATTAGCATACCGAATACATGCAGTTCAGTGGCGTCTCGGGCGCTTATTGGTAGTACAGAGCGCACAATCGAACAAAGAGCTGATATTTGGCGGCTGCCTCCAATTACGTTGGTTCAGCACCGCAACATCTGCTTCCGGTGAGAGTATCCCACATAGTTTGCATCCGATGCGCTCCACTGACGCCTGCAATGTTCCTATGGCGGCCCCTTGCTGCGGTCGTAGCTTTCAGGCTCAGTCTCCATATGGGCAGATGCCTCCCCAGCAGCGGTGGTTGGGTTCGATCTTTCCCCGACCAATAATCAGCCGAATCAAGCAACAGAAACTAGGAGTGCTTCCAGCCAGACGTTAGTCGGAATTTTCTTGCCGGATATCTACGATGAACAGTTGATGTTAATGGAATATAGCCTCCACCATCGTTATGACAACAGGCAGAATATGGCTGGCAGGTGGAAATCAGCAGGTGAGCAACCTTCGCAGCCGATTCTTCTCGTTTGTTCTGTTCTTAGTCGATCTCACATCAGACAGAGAGAAGGAGAAGACGGCAGAAGTGCTAAGTGCGGAAAAGGGCGTAACCGCCATGCTGTGATCACCGACGGTGGTGTGTCAGATGATTATCACATCCATCATCGTATACTCGCCCTCTTGAATTCTTTGGAGCTCTGGCAGGCAATGTGACGAGGCTCAGATTCTACGTCGTCAGTTCATGGCATCTGTCATCAACCCCTGGACGACCAAACCTTTGTTTACAGCCCCTGTCATGGTGACCACAGGTGTTGGTTGCCGTGGAACATGCCTATAAAAACAAGTGGCAACAGGTGCTCACCGAGTTTGAAGCGGGTCAGATGCAGGTGGTTGATATCGCCGCCCATGCGTTTACCTTTGTTGTCTTCCGCGTATCCAAACTCACCTCCCTGAATACACCGGACTCAAAGACCCCAAACCTGTCCAAGCCTATAGTAAACTGACTCGCAGTGTAAACAGGGAACCCATAGACGCCATTTTCTCCCCAACACGTAATATACGAGGGTTATCGATCACCAGCGGTGGTGTTGAATGGCATGCTGCTGTCGATGAACAATCACCACTTGGCAGCTTCCACACGTCAGAAGTCCTGCTCCGTATCCTCGTGTCCGGCTGAGTCGCAGGTGCCGGAAAGCTGCCCTGCACCTCACAGCCCTGTCGGCCCACCATCGGCTGACCATTTCCCGAGATACAATCCTCGGCCTGTGGTTTAGGTATTGTCGGGAATTTCAGGCAATGGTCCTTGTCACCATTGCCTGGAGGTTGTTTAAAAAAGTGTCGGAAGGTGGCGGGTGCGGTCTCGGGAAAGTGCGGGCTCCGTGTATGTATCACGAAAAAGAATGCCTGCGAACTGAGATGTGCGGCCACGACTTTTTGTCGTTTCGGCATTGTTGGTCTCCTCGGCCTCCACAAGAACCGTCTCCGGAGGCCAGGCCAACGTCACTGCGCGAACGGACACGTCCTCCACCCACAACTACATACAATCCCACGCAACACCACCGAAGCTTTCCACAACCCACCCACGTTCCGCCCGCTTCCACATCCAAGATGGTACGCGCCCGCTGCCTTTCGCCCCGCACACGCCGCGTACCCCACAATCGCGCACCCCGCGACCGGCGCCCTCCCCCCAAAAAGAGCTATCCAGCAAGCTGACGCACAAAAATCGCCGCGCTCTAGACCGCCCTCTTCAACTTTCAATCGCTCCTCCTCGTCATCCTCCTCCTCATCTGCACAAGCACCTACGTGCATGCCGTCGCGCCCGGCATCATGGACCGCAACAAGGACGGGTACGCCGAAAACTCCACCTCCCGCATCGCCGAACAACTGCTAACACGCCTTCCAAGCGTCTTCGGCATATTTTGGAAATTTGCGCGAGTGGGCGAGCGGCTGAGTCCGTATGTCAGCTTATGCTGCATCCTGATGGCTGTGAGTGGATGCTCCTTTCTGCGCGGTTCGGAGAGGGAGGGGGCGAGATGATGGTATATGAGATGCTGATGATAATCGATGACGGTGCAGGCTTCGCTTTTTGTCGGCCAGTAGGCGTGCGGCTAAGCTAGCGGGCGCAGATTCCTACGTGTTTCTCGGTTTGGGAGCGACGGCGTTTATTTGGGTGGGTGGCTGCTTTGCGGTGCCAGGAATACAGGGTATGGATAATCTTGAGGAGATGGCTTGGGGACAGCTTGCGCGGGTTGACCTGGAGAAGGAATATTCCGGCTGTAATGAACAGTGGCTTGGCTCGTGGGTTGCATGTAGCAGAGGCCCGGCTAGATATGAGAGCATATTGAATTGGCAGAAGAGGAGCTTGACATGAGTGCTGCTGGAAATTTCAGGTGACTTCAATGCACAGCAAGTAAGAGCAGTGAGCTCAGGTTTATATTTTCTAAGCAAGCTGTTGTGAAAAGTCTGGATGCTACTGTTGAGGGAAATAGTGAAAGAGTATGAGAAGCATGCCGCAAGCTATCCCTGCCCTTGTTGTTTCCCCTTCCCACCTCTCATGTCTTCGCGCTGATGCTGCTGCGTTAGAGTGTGACGGTACCAGAGGAGCTGCGCTTGCCCATGGAGGAGTTCTCGCTAGAGGACGGGAAGAGACTCTCCTCCATGCCCTCAATCGGCTGTGTGTCCGCATTATCCACGGTGTTCGATTCCACTTCATCATCGTCGATGAAGTCAGCCTCGTAGTCTTCCATCTCCGAATCACTGGAGGAATCAGAGGACTCTGTGCAGTATCCATGTCCACCATTGATAAGCTGCCAGTAACAAGTCTCTGGGTCATGCTCGTCGTGGTCGTGGTACTGGCAAAGGTTTTCCTCCCAGGACGGATAGCCGTCGAGCTCACCGTGCTCAGACCTTTGCATCAGAATGGAAAGCCAGAAGTCGGACAAGACCAGCTTGCGTAGGATGAGCTCCTCGAGGCATCCGACGTCAGTCTCGTGGGTCCAGACGCGGGCGAAAAGCTCGATCAAATACTTGCGCAAGTGGGAAGTGGCCGGGAGCTCATTCCACACCTTGAGCACAACACTGTAGCTGGGGACCACGTTGCTGAAAGGATTCATCTCGAGGATGCTGTCAAACAGGTCGTTCATGAAAAGCCGGATATCGTACTTATATGCGAAGATGTAGCAGTCGACGGCTTCGGCCTCGGGTTGTTTATGGTAGTACTCGTCGAGATCTCCTGGGAAGTCGATGTCCTCCACCTCGCGTGGTTCGTTCAGGTGGCAGCTCCGGCGCTCGTGGATGTCCCACTTGGGCATCTTGTTCCCGTCCGAGCGCGCCCAGTCGAGAAAGATCCGGAAGGTGGATGGACTGACGTCACGGAGTCTTAGGTCGTGTCTACCAATAGTGGATTGAATTTTGGGCGAATAGTATGAGAGGAGGTCGGAGTAGGCGACGAAGGCTTCCTTCTCCGTTCCCACAATGACGGTGGTCATGGCATTGCTCAGGGTTCCATCGCTGATGCCTGTTAGCGGGCCTCTCGTGAGACTCTGGGATGTGGAAATAGAAAACATACGCGAAAGTGGGTGGCGGCCGCCTCATGGCCTTGGTATCTTCAGATTTGATACTAGCCATGGTTACTGCTCGATCTTTTCGTGAGTGAGGATGGCGAGCGTGTGCAGGTGGAGATGCAAGGCAGAAGCGGATTATGTACCTGCCGCGGGAGAAGGAAACCACGGGTGAAGAAAGAGCACTAGCCTTGCACCTGAATAATTAAGCCCAGCCAGCTTGGGGCAAGCCATTTCACATCCTGTGGCAGCTGTAGGGCTGACGCCGCGAAACGTATGCAGTAGTCCGGGATGCGCTCCTGGGGCCAGCCTAACTTTAAACAGGTCTGAGCGAGGTGGTATGCGAGTTGAAGCAGTCGCCCAGACTCAGTTGGCGGCTTCATCG
Organism: Macrophomina pseudophaseolina; assembly: GCA_022204955.1. Classification (NCBI taxonomy): domain Eukaryota; kingdom Fungi; phylum Ascomycota; class Dothideomycetes; order Botryosphaeriales; family Botryosphaeriaceae; genus Macrophomina; species Macrophomina pseudophaseolina. Next base: position 36,868 of record JAJJID010000230.1, read on the forward strand.
CGATTGATTCACCCAAACAAGCACTTCCGCCACGCGCGGTGCGTCACTGTCTACTCTCTCCACTGTTCGGAAACGCCATCTACAACCGCATGGCTCTTTTGACCTTCACGCTTCCACTCGATCCACTACGCAGCCATGGCAAACAATTCCAACGCTGCCATGACATTTGAAGCCGACATCGGAATGTCCGAAAGCCTGACCATCGCCGAGTCCTCTCCACCTGAGGCCACAAATGTGCACCATCCACCGCCGAGTTGCCGGTACGTCACCATCGCATTCACCTCAAAGCTATTTTCCCTCATCTTTTCACAAGAGCAACAGGCTGAACCACACTATCACTTCAATCAAGCTTGTGTCTGGCGAGGTTTTAACGCGTACACTGACCTTCTCACCTACTGGTCCCCAAAGACACGGGTTTTCCTGGAAAGCGGCACCAACGAGCTGAAGTTCGACGCGAAACCGCACATTATACGGGGCTTCCTTCCCTGGGCTTACACAGGTGGCCTCCCTCGGGCGAAGGCTGACGGCCCGGACTTCAAGGCGTACGAGGCCATCGGTGATGGCAAAGCGGCCGAACTCCGCTGCCCAGACCGTTACTACCGCCAGCAGAATGACGCGCAACCTCTCGATCTGTACATCTTTACCATGCACTTCAACAATCGCAAGCTGCGTAACCAGGCACTCGATGTCATTTTCGAGTTCAACGTGGGGGGACGGTGTCCGCCTTCATATATCATCGTCGTCACCGCACGTAAGAACCTCCCTTCTGGCTCCATCTCCTCCATCGGTGTGTGGATATCTACAGCCGAAATTTCCGGAAATACACTGATGATTCCGTTCAAGAGTTATTGTGCAAGATGCTTCCCAGCAAGTTAGTCATGTCCATGCTGCTCAGGAGGGTTGACAAGGCCTCTGGACGGAAGAAGCCGTTGAATGCTTGTGGTCACCCCGAGCATGAAAATTATAAGAAGACGTCATGCCCTGAGTTCTTCAAAGAGGAAAAGTAACAAGCTGGGTAAGGGGTGACAGTGGATGCGAAAGTTGTTATCCCGGTATATACTGGAGTGCGTGTATCTATGAACAATTCAATAACTGTCTGTGATACATACATTTGAACAGCATGCTTTGGCCCTACAATAACGAATTCAACATAGCTGCCTTTCACTGATATCCTCTCCCTGCGTCTTGAAGACCACTCCAAGTGCAGTGCGGTATCAGATCTACACGATTCACAGGATAGAGCCATCAAACCAAGTGCAGGATGCAATATAGAGATTCCTATCAAACCCAAAAGGCAGAAAAGCAAGAAACTAAATATTCAAAACGACGGCTGGTATAGTGTAAGGGTATAATTCCGGTTTGATCTCCAGCCTCTCAAGTGAACACAACACTGACGAACACACAACAACTCAAAACAGAAAAGAGAGGACAAACCATGAAGCGAGAAATAAGGAAGACCCTTGGGCCAGTATCACAATCAATCCCATCCCATCAGAAAATGACCCATCAAAAGCTCCCGGTTCCAATCTTCCCTTTCCTTCAACGGAGAAAAAGATGCCCAAAAATAGATCCCAGTCGTGTGTGTGCGCGCCCATGTGTGTGTGCATACTTCAAACCGCTGATACTCAAGATGTCAAACAGCACAACGCCCGCACCAAGAGCAGAAAACATACATTATGAACGCCCTCTTCCAAAATTAGGCAACCTCTTGAACATTAGCCGGATGCGTCTGGGGTCCCTCGGCAGAATGAAGCGTGGCGAAGGAAAATGGTCCCCAGTTTAGTTGCTGTCCGTAGCAACTTCATGTTCTCTCATAAAAACGCCATTCACGGACGTCTTGACAATGTCGCCGTTCAGAGAGGTGTTAACGTCGGCATCATCGTGATCGTAATCGTCATTCTCTTTATCCAACTCCTCATGCTCCTCGATGTCGTCGTCCTCGCGCCTGTTACTACTCCGGCGGCTGCCCATGCGGCCGGGGCCAGAGGGATACACGGGGCTGGCGAGGGGGCTGACGGCGGGGCCGCCGATACCCGTATTGACGCTGCCAGCGAGGCTCTCGGCGCGGCCGTGGCCGTGGAGGCCGCTCCGCACGCTGCCGTTCTCGACCCCTTGCTTGGCCGCGTAGTAGCTGTTGCGCTCCGAGTTGAGCGCGCCGGGCGCGGCGCCCGACGACGAATACACGCTCGCCCGCTCCGCGCTGGCCACGCCTCCCACGCCCGGCCGCGGCTGCGTCTGGTATATTCCGCCTGTTGCGCCCGCGCTCCCGGCGTCGACGTTGCCGCTCAGGACCGACAGCGGCAGCGACTCGCGGCTGCCACCCCACACCGAGGACGGCGCGAGCGCGCGAACCGACGCGTTGGTGTCCAGGGAATTCCGACGGCGGCGTTTCGAGGAAGAGGCGAGCGTCATTATCGAGGCGTTGTCGGAGAGTATGTTTCCGGCGGTAGCCGCCTGGTAGGTGTGCGGGTGGGGCTGCAGGTGCGCGGGCACGGCGGAAGCGGGCGAGACGGGGTATTGGTGGGAGAAGTGCACGCTCTGCGGGTGCAGGGTGTTTTGTGGGGCGGTGGTCGTGGATGCGCCGTTCAGTAAGGCCGAGGGGGCGGTCGATTGTATGGTGGTGAGGGTGGTCGTCAGGGAGCGCTCGGAGTGATTAGGCGAGGAGAAGGTGCTGTTGCCGCCGCCATCATGCGAGCTCAAGGCGCCGCCTCTGGTGTTGCTCGTCTCGGCCTTGGACTGCCCTGCATCCGAGTATATTGTCTCCGGATTCGTCGCGAGGGTCGGGGCGGCCGACTTGACGGGCTGGCCCTGCTCGATATCGTCGTCAGAGGCGTCCGACTCGTAGCTCTCGCGGCGCGAAACGGGCTCAGAGAAGGAGGAGTGGCCATTCGCGCTGGTGGCAGCGGGGGCCGGGCGGTGCAGGTGGCCAGACTCGGGGTACGGGTTGTTCTTGAGGGCGGTCTTGTTCTTCTTGCCGGAGGGCTGCGGGGCGCTGTTGGAGGAGCCTTTGAGGTTTGCGACGCGCTTGATCCAGGCGGCGAAGGGGCGGCGGCGGGAATGACGGTCTTTCATGGCTTGGTGAGCAGGGTTGGGTGCAGGTGGAATTTGAGGTGTTTGGGCCGGATACGGACGTGCTCTTGGGCATGGGCGGATTTAGGCTTACCTTGCGGGCTGGGAGCTGGCTCGGCGGTCGCCATCTTGGCACCCCGGTGAGTGACGGTCGCCGTTGGGGATGTTCACTGCGAGCGTGGGAGCGAGTTTAGAGGCGCGGTCCGCCTCAGGTAACGATGGGGAGACAGGCGCTGAGCGCTGCGCACAGCGAGTCCGTGACTACGGCGCCCGGTGCGGATCGACCGACCGCATGCAGCCTCGAGCGGCCTCCAGGGCCTCAGTGTGATCGCCAAGCCTCTCCGAGACACGCTCCTCCACGCCCTCCACCTCCACCTCCACAGCGAACCGCCGAGCCGCGCGCCAGCTGGGCCTCTCGGAGCCGTACGCGTTGCGCTGCGCAAGGACGAGTCTGGCCCGCCGCCCGCTGCTGCAGCGCCGCAAAGTCAGCGCGGGCGCCAGTGCGTCTGCGCTTGCGTCATACCTTGAAACAGCCTCGTCGATTCGTACTCCATAAATTCGCCTCCAGTTTTCCTCTCGGTCTTGCGCAAGCTTCGCGCCGCTCATTTGCCGGCACGACTCGCTCCGCCGTCCGCCCGTTCGCCGTTGCGCCGCTCTCCGCCCCAGCAGCAGCCACTCTGCAACCTCACGAGCCGAAGCCGACAAGCTTTCCCGCACTCTGGTCTCTATGAATCTTGAGCCTCAGCAACATGTGAATCTTCGCCAGCGCTCTCAGCGGCCAATCGCCCCCCTGCCTCCAGACGTAGTCGCCCAGATAAAGTCTTCTACTGCAATCACGAGCCTCACTGCAGCGGTACTGGGTCTAGTCCAGAACTCCCTTGATTCGGGTGCTACCAAGATCGAGATTTCGGTTGATGCTCGGCGTGGTGGATGCACGGTGGAGGACAACGGTTTTGGAATCCTCCCTTCGGAGTTCAGAGAAGAGGGCGGCCTCGGGAAACCATATTGTGAGTCTCACCCGGCGGGCGTGTTTCGCTAGAGCTCACATCAGCCAGGCACTTCCAGGCATGACAGCGATGAATCAGTTTATGGTCGGCACGGAACCTTTCTTGCGTCTTTGGCGGCCTTGTCCCTCCTGACAATTACGTCGCATCACTGCCAGTTTCAGTCACACAACACCGTTACTCTGCATCGATCCCAAGTCATCGCTCGTCATCTCCCTGCTCCTCGTCAGCATGAATTGGCCTTCCGTGATCATGGCACCCGCGTCACTGTCAGGGATCTTTTTGGCACCATGCCGGTGCGTGTAAAGCAGCGCGCTACTCTCCTAGATGATCGAGCCGAGCAAGAACGTCGATGGGAATCACTTAAGAAACTCATCACCGGATTGTTGCTTGCATGGCAAACTCCGGTGTCTCTCCGTGTCCGAGACCTGGAAAGCACCCGAACCCTTAGCTTGATTGCGAACCATAAGCAGCCTGCCTCGGTGGCCGAGAGACTTTCATGGAACGAGAGAAAGGTTCATGCTGCGCTACGACCCCTTGTTGCTACTCTGTCTCAAGCCTCTTATATTGCACCGGATGAATGGAGTTCCTGGGTACCTGCTTCCGCCTCCACGGATTCAATTACGATCAATGGCGCCATCTCTGTGAAGCCTGCACCAAGCAAATCCGTTCAGTTTTTTTCAGTAGGCATCAGGCCAATATTCTCCAACGAAGGCCACAACGAGCTGTTCGATGAAATCAATCGTCTATTCAACAACTCCAGCTTCGGTGTGGTCGAAGATGACCCCGAGCTTGATGAAAGAGAAAAGGAACGCCGGCTACAAGACAAACGGCACAAAACAGACGGACCAACGAAGAGGCAACTCAGAAGTGGCCGCAAAGGAATCAACCGATGGCCCAAGTTCTATTTACATGTCCGTATTGTGGATGGCGATGCCAACGAGGACGAGGTTCTGGACTCAGAATCGAAGCTACATTCCATCTTGGACGTTCTGCGGGCAATGATTACTCAATGGCTCCAAGTCCATAATTTTCGGCCTCGCTCTCGACGACCAAGAAATATCGGAAGCAGGCCAGAATCCGTCTCAAGCCGTGCTTCGACTCCCACATCACAGGATCAAGGATGTTCCCAACCCCTACTCTATCTTGGCGAGGACTCGATTGCCGCGGCAGAAGTAAAGTCGTCTACGAACAAGAAACGAAAGAGATCTAGTGAAAGGCCGAATAACCTGAACCCCGCGGCTAACCCGAATGACATGCTGGTACCCAGTGATTGGAGTAGAATCAAAAGTGGGAAATCAGCATTCTACGAAGATGTTTGGAGTTCCAAAAAGCCTACACCTGCTCCTTTCCCAAATCAGTCTAATTCTCAAACTGCATCAGTTACTGTTTCAGGACCCGGTTCGGCCCGCGAATCGCCTGGCCAAGGCGGAATTGCTTCCTCGTTCTTCGAGGCAGACCCTGTCATGGCAGGGGAACTCGGGTCGCTTCATCCCCGCGCAAGGACATTGCAGAGTGTGGTTGTTCCCGACCGCACGAAATTCGACGAAACAGGCCACAAACCAACCAAAACATCTAATCATGATGCATCAATCAAATGGACCGATCCGCACACGAATGAGACTTACACTATCAACTCCCGCACGGGGACGATCGTGGACAACGAAGCGCGCCAATGTGGATCAGCGCCGTCGTCCCCATCAAGAAGACCGGCAAGCATAGCGACAAGGTTCAGCAAAGCTTTGAGTCTCTCACGCAAACCTGCAACTGCTCCCAGTCAAAGCGGGCGCCAGCCGTGGCTGGAAAACTTCCTGGCAGACTGGAACAGCCCTGTCTTCCGTCCACAAACCTCCACCATACGAAAGATCACTCTACCTGAACTCAGCGACAAAGCAAACGCACTTCTCCACAGCCACAATGGACACAGTTCCCATACTGAAATTGGGCAAGCATTCGCCGAGGTCTCCGCGCTCGGGCAGAACAAACTCTCGAAGCAGGGACTGAGAAAGGCCGAAGTGGTGGCCCAAGTCGACAGAAAGTTTATTTTGGTAGCCATGGAAGCAACCAAACCGACCGCTGCAACTATTCATGATTGTTCAATGATTCAGCCCAAGAGGCTGCTGGTCATTATTGACCAGCATGCTGCCGACGAGCGTTGCCGGATTGAAGAGCTTTTCGCTGAGCTCTGTTTACCCCGGTCAGCTGAAGATGCGGAATGCCGCTCCGAGCTCGGTCACATGTCACGCATCAAGACGAGTGTTCTGACTGACGCCATGTATTTCGAGGTGTCGGCCGAAGAAGCGCGCCTGTTGGAAATGTATGCGGGGTATTTCGCGGATTGGGGCATCGTCTACGACCTCAACAAATCCGGCGCTCGACAAATTCTGATGGTCAGGACGCTACCGCCAGGCGTGTCAGAACGATGTCAGGCAGACCCGAAGCTGCTGTTGTCCCTCCTTCGCTCCGAAACTTGGAGGCTAGCAGACGATCGCACGCAATCGGCGGCGGCGGCGGCGGCGGCCAGGCGCACAAACAATCCCGCCGCCCCGGAGCACGGATCGATGGAAACTAAGACAGAGCCGCATTCCTGGCTCGCTGAAATGGGCTCGTGCCCGCGGGGCATATTGGAGCTACTGAACTCTCGGGCTTGCAGGAGCTCCGTCATGTTCAACGACAAGCTGTCGGTGGCGCAGTGCGAGGAGGTGGTGGCGCGCCTTGCGAGATGCGCGTTCCCCTTCCAATGCGCGCATGGGAGGCCCAGCATGGTGCCGCTGGTCGACCTGGGGACCGCAGCGGTGGAGCAAGGGAGAGACGAGACCTTTAAAGACCCCGGGTACGAAGTGGCCGGGGGCCTGGGGCAGCTGGGAGGGTCTGGTGCGGCAGGCGGACTACCGGAGGGGAAAAGCGGGTTCGTGGAGGCGTTTAAACGCTGGCGGCAGGGAGACGGCGCGCGGGCGCGATGAATACTGGCCAGGACGCAAGCAGCTTTAATCCTACAGGCAGCGCGGCGCGGGCGCTATTCTACGACATGCATTAGGGTATGGAACGGGCGGCCTTGCAGAGGAGGAGCACCCTGGGGGCTTTTTTCTTCACAGGCGAGATATGCAGAGGAGACGTGGGTGGTGAGTGGTGAGCAGGATACCCAGCACGGGGAAGACAGGAGCATGCATGCAACCAACAGTAGCGGACGCCGGCGTCGACGGGACGATCGAGAGCTAGCGCGGCAGGCTGGCGCGGGTGTTGGGAGGTGATTGGCCGGGGCCACCAGGGTGGAAGATCGCTATCCGCAAGCTTTCCGCAAGTCGGCGTTTTTACCATGGCCAAATTAGGCCGGGCGTGTGGAGTTGGGGGGTGTTGCTGGCGACGCGTGCGGACGTGGGTGCGGATGCGGATGCGGCCGCAGTGCTGGGGAGGAATTGGCTAGCTAGCGAAGAGCGGTGGACGCGGTGGGTGTTTGTTGGTGGTGCAGCCGGCCAGCACTGAAGGGAAAGTGGAGAGTCGCGTCAAGCTGGCATCAATCCGCGGGCACACTGGGGCCAAAGCAAGAGGTAGGCTGCGGCGTTGAGTCGGCGGGCAGCAGTCAGAGGCTGAGAAGCATGGTGGACGCCTGCCCGGGCGCAGCGGCATAAAGCGTCGCAGGAGCGAGACGGCGCCGGTCACGTTTGCCGCACGGAATTGAGTTTCATGGTGTCGCAAACGCGCGTTTTGAGGGCCTGAGGCCGATGACAGCTATCGCGTATCCACTTTTATGACATGGCTGCCGAGCTGCGCAGCTGGGCGCGGGCGCCGCGGGTGTGCGGTCGTCGGAGCCACGCCTGCGCCGCTGGAATGCGGGCAGGCAGCAGCACCCGCGGGGTGGTTGCTCGACGACCAGCGCTGCGTGCGGCGCCGCGCCGTGCAGTCAGTGTGCGGCGCAGGGCAGGCAGGGCTCGCGGGCAGGGCGCGGTTTCCGTGCGACTGCCATTCCGCATTCTCGAAGCATCATCCATCACGTAGGCCAACAGGGCGAGCTCAGCGGCGCACGGCTCAGCTTGGCCCCTGACGCATCCAATGGCGTGCCGCATCGCCGCTAGCCCCCCTGCTCTGCCGCCCAGGCATCGGCCGCTCGCTCGTCGCTCAATCTCCAGCTGCCACCCCATCTCTCTTCCCAAACCCTCCCGCCGCCGCAGCAACAGCAATCGCCCACGCCCAACGACACCTGTTCCCTCCCCCAGCGCCCACAGCGCCAGTCTCGCACGCCCGCCCGCAGCACTCCTTCTGCAGCGCGCCCGCCTGCTCTATTATTTCTGCTTTTGCGCCCCACGCGCCTAATCGCCGAGCTTTTCCGTTTTCTCCCGCTATCTGCGCCCCCCCGGGCTCTCCCAAGCTCGCCCTGCTACTGGGGAGCTCTGTCCTCCGCCGCTGCTGCACCACCGCCTACCGCCCACCGCCCGCAGCTACCGTGTTGGCCACCACGCCCTCCGCCCACACTGCACGCTGCACCGCCAACCGGCCCTTCTCTTCTCTCCACTCTTTGGCGATCTGCGCCCAGCAACTTTAATATCTGAGCTCCCTCTTGCCCCCCCTAACCCGCCCGCTGCCTCGCAATCCGCCCGCTGCCGAGACATCGTCACCGCTTTGCGACACCCAACGTCGCGTCGCGCAACAACCGCATCCGTCCTCACCACCCCAGCCCCCACGCCCACCAACGCTGCTCACGCCTTCAGATGACCGTTGCATCGCGGTCGCAACCCCTCACCACGCCATGCAGTCGATGTTCCGCCTATCATGGGGCACAGAGAACCCGGCTATGGACAAGGCCCAGTTCCACCAGGTCAAGCAGCAGCGCCCCGTCGTCGATATCCCGCTACTGAGCAAGCTGAAGCGGAAGAGGACCGACAGTCCGGAGCCGTGCCAGCCTGCCTATGCCCCGCAGCATGCTCCCAAGAAGTGGAAATACGCCGACGGCAACGCCGTGTGCCCGGTGGTTGAGATAGGGAAGCCTGAGAGACCCGTTGTGGATGCCGCGACGCCCGCACTTGCACCTCTCCCGCACGTAAAGAGCTCGGGAAAGCCCAGCGACGCGTCTTCGCCTGGAAACGAAGCGAAGCCGCTGGAAGTCAAGCTGGAAGGCGCAGATTCCATGCCTACGACGAAGTCGCCTCCGACCTCGCAGCCAAGCTCCACGACTCAGGAGCAGTCCTCCGCAGCACCCTCAAGCACTTTTGAGGCGGATCCGACCGCCTACTCGCCACTGCAAACGGCGATCGAGACGCATTTCAACCAGGAGATCCTGCTCAAGCACAACGAGCTTCGTTTGATTGAGCAGGAGCTCGCCAAGTGCCAGATCGCATTGGAGCAGCTGCGCCGATGTCAGCTGATTCCGTATCCTGGAACGGACGCGGCATCTACAGACGTCAGTTGCGGCGTGGGTCCTGCGCTGCAACCTCGGCAAGGCTTCACGACCCCGGAGCAGCCTGCTCCCTGGGGCGTGACGGACGGCCCGTACAGTCGCCACTACGCGAAATGGCTTATTCCGGATCCCAAGTTTGACTCTGTCCCGGTCGCGAGCTTGCACGCCGGTGGCCGCTCGCACGGTGGCCTATCCGAGGGACGCGCGACTCGGGGAAGTCTAGCCGAGCTCCCGATGGCTGGCAAATCGCGATCGTCACGTGCTTCCGCTGGGTCGAAGCTCCAAGCTCTAGGCGACCCTTCAGCTCCGAAGATCGATCCCTTGCTGCACAAGCGTTCGACCGACGGCAAATGGGTGCGCCTGTTCTGCCACCACCCCGACTGCCGGCACAGCAACTTTTCCAACACCCAGGGCTTCCTCAACCATTGCCGCATCAAGCACAACCAGAAGTTCGAGAGCCACGACCAGGCTGCCGTCGAGTGCGGTATCCCTGTCGATGTCAACGAGATGGGTGTTGTGTTGCCTAACAGCGAAGCCACTCCCGCCGCTCCCGCTGCTACTGCCGCCCCCAATCTCAACGGACCCTTTGTTCACCCGCTCATCAAGTCGAACCCCCCAACCAAGTCCAAGCCCCTACCTCCACGTGCGTTGCCAAAGAAGGACGCTCCTGTCGCTTCCGCAAATGTGCAGACTCCGGATGCCAAGCCCAAGTTGCCATGCTCTTCATTTGTGCCCTCGCCGCAAACTCCTTATATAAACACTTTATTGCAAAAGCAGGGGTTTGCCGGTGACCTGAACCAACTTGTAGACTTTGCTCGCACCAAAGTTGACCTTGCTGAAATGGACACCGAGGATAGCGATGAAGATGCCGAGCAATCTCCGGTTATTACTCCGAAATCTACTGCTTCCGTCAAGAAGGGTTCGTCTGATGCCACCCCTCGTGGTCCGCCGCTTAGTCGTCTGCCGGCTCGCGGCGGAATGGCGCCGGCCTCCCTTGCTACCACCAGTCTGCACCCGGCTTCCGGCGCTCCTCCCAGGCTTCAGCACAGCAACAGTTCTGCGAGCAGCACTGCTGGTGGCAACTTGGAGTCACCGACCATGGAGTTGAGCCCTCATACGCTGGACTCCGCGCCCGGGCTTGTCACAGACCACGAGGATGATGACGACGATGAGGAAGATGGTGGCAGCGTAGCCATGCGAGACGAGGATTACGGTGTTGACAACGTCGTCGTTGAAGATGGTAGTGATGTTGAGAGAGACGCAAGGAGAGCCAAAAGCGTCGAAGGATTCGTGCCCAAGGCCGGTTCGTCGAGGAAGTGAGCAACTTTTTGAAAACGAGAAGAAAGAGAAGCTCTGAGCTTTGTGCCGAAGGCCTCTCCGAGATCGCTGACGTGTCTAAACAATTATTGGATGGGCCGGAGGCACCATCGTGAGATTTTGCTGTCGTTTTAATACTTTCACTTGCCTGCGCTCTTCCGCTTCGGGAAGAGCGGTTTCCGTTTTTGGTTTCTTCTCATCTTGTTTGAGCCTCGTATTGATACCTTTTCTGTTTTTTCTTCTTCTTTTGACTTCTTCCCGACTGGAACGTTGGGTGGAACGAAAAACTGGGGAAACCGAGAGGTATGAATGAGAGCGCTGATGTTTCGAGGTGAAGAAGGTGAAAAGAAAAAAGCTGGTCTACGTCTTTCGGTGCGTGTCTCTGGGATCATTGTATGAGGAGGTGGCCTTTGTCTGTTTTATTGCCCGCGCGAACACATTTCCTTGTTGCATGATTATTTATAAACCCCCCTGTCGCGCTATATGTGATGTCCGCGTTTCTTTTAAGCACTTGCTTTTCTTTTGATTGCAACGAACATGAAAAGACTAAACTCTCTACTCCGCTTGTTATTTTTTTTTTACGCTTTTTACGCACTGCAACACCACAACCACCTCAAATTGTCTCTCGTACTGGCCCTTCTTCCCTTTCGTACTTCCTTCCCGCGCTGCTGGCGACTCTGGAACGGGTCGTCGTGGGTTGGGAGGACGGGAGGGAACAGGCTCTTCTACCTTGTTCTTTTACCTCTCTCCCCGCTTCGATCTCTCTTCCCCCGTGTATCCATACGTGTGTTGTTGCGTTGTGCGTCTTTTGTCGTTGTTGTTGGGTTTTCAGCGTTGGCGTCGGGGATTTGCGCTCGGATGGATTGAACGGACGGACGGAGGATCGAGGGAAGGGAAAGGGGAAAAGGGCAATAGGTGTAGGTGGGATGCCAGTTGGGGTGCATAGTGGACTTAAGACGTGATGACTGGCTGGGTGGGTTGGACGGACGGACGGACGGACGGACGGATGGAAGTTACGGGTCTCCTTTTTTCTTTTTCTTTTTTGGACCATTATTCTTCTGAAAGACAAATTCTTCATTCTTCTCCTCAAGAGTCTTGGAAAAATGTTTATATTACACACTCCTCGATCACCTGTCATCACGTATCATCTCCGCCGCATTATACATATAAGACTCACTTCATATGCGTCGTCAGCTGCGGTCTGGACACTTTGTCCCTCTGTTTTTCTTTACCCAATTCTGGCTGAGTGTGCGGGGTTCTCGAAGAAAAGTTGGGAGGAACGTTAAATTGTTTGACTGTGGGAGATTGGGTCTGAGATTGTCTCAGTGTGAGGGGCTATTTTCCGGGAGGTTTCGCATTTTCTGTGTTATATGGAGAGGGTGGGATCGGTTGGGAAAGGATAGATCAAAGATGAGACTCCTTTTTTACTTCCTTTCTCCGTATTTCTATGTTGGCCTTTTTGTAGAAATTGAGATTGGTTTTTGTTGGCTTGGGTGCGCGCTATCTGAAAGTGAGGTTAATGTGAGGGTTGCGGAGGTGAGGGTTGTGGAGCCCAGGGACTACGGCTGGTTTGCTGTTTCATTCTGCTTGATGTCCTCTTTCCGGCTGGGATTGGTCCACAATTGAGCCTTCACGCCCTCTTTAGTTCATCAAAAACCGAAACAAAAAGAAAGCATCCTGTCATTTCAAGAACAGAAAATCTGCCATAAATCCGCCCCGGATAACCTTCCCGGACGATCTAAAGGGATCTTTGTGCTCCACGATGTCTGCTTCGTTTGCATCAGCAGCGGAAGACCGCCCCATCTCGGGGAAGCTGACCCACGCCATCACACCGTTGCCGCTCCTCTTCACCAGCGTCAGAAGAGCCCGAAGCGGCAGCACCACTCCCACTCCCACCCCCACCGCCAACCACTTCCCCCCTTCCCTTCGCCTCCCCGCCCTCGCCCCCTCGAAAGGCACCGGCGGCGCCCTCAGCCGCGGGTGCCTTGGATCCCCCCACATTTAGCACCGCGAGGCACTCATCCCGCGCCTGGCACCGGTACGTTCCTGTCGCGATCCGTCCACGTTCCGACGCCGATGCCTTCGTACGCGAGGCGCTGCGGCGGCGGCTTCTCGTTGGCGTACTACTCCAGGCGCCCGTAGACGTCGAGATTTGCGACGCTAGCAGATGTGCTCGAGCAGCGGCTCGAGTGCGTAGGCGAGGAGGATGACGAAGCGGCCGATGGAGAGGGTGAGTGAGAGGTCGGGGATGGAGATGTTGGTGAAGGCGGTGGAGAGTGAATTTTTCTGCGCGGAGGTGGAGGGATTAGTTGGAGGTAAGCGGGGCCACTAGCAGCTGCAAGACTTGTTCTTTTTCCTTTCTCTCACGCTTTCTTTCTTTTTTGCAGTGCGTGTAGCACACACCAGCGTGTGATTTTTCCCAAAGACGACGTCCAAGTCTTGAAGTTCTTGAAGGGAAGTATCAGGATATGGACAGGTCCTATTGCTTGACCACCCTGGACCGCTAACAATCCCTACCAGGTACCTTACGAAGGAAATCTTCACTTCTTGACTGGAGTAGGTAAAGTGCTCCTGATGAAATGTGGTGTTCAATGTTCCACAGTGGGACACGGGCTCTATATAGCAATCGGCATGCAGGCGGGGTGTTGAGGCCAAGATCATCCTGCGAATTGGGAAGCTAGTATCGAGGATAAAGCTCCGTCCTTCGCTGCGACATGATCCAGATCCGAAGGGGCATAAGGCACTCTTTGACGATCTCTGGACAGCGCTCGGGGTTGGAAAAATTCGAGTAGCAATGTCTGGCATGATTCGCAGCCGATGTGGCTATTTGAGAAAGATATGAAGGAAGAATTCCATATGTATCTGGGCTGCTCAGAGCAAGCTGTGGATCCAAAACGCCCCATTTAGAGCTGTTTGACACGAGAACCTCGTTTTCGATGGCGGAGGAAATGCTGGAGGAAAACTCATTTGCTATGCCTAACGAGAGGATAACGAGAACGTTGAGGACGATAAAGGGCCCTAATTGAGTGTGCGCTCTCTTACTTTTTCTCCGCAAATTGAAGAGATTTCCGGTAAGAGCCCATAGGCCACTGGCACTAGTTGCCGAATTTCGTAGAGTAGCTCGGCATTTTTAATATAGGCTATCTCTAGGAACTTCGGTCGAGTAGGTGTAATTTGCTGCAAGGCAGGAAACCCTCCAGGAGCTGGTGCCAACGACTGTCACGAATAGGGCGGCGAATGCGGTGAGTGCTCCGTCCTGGCGAGTAAGTGTGAGGGTTGCTCCGAGGACGGGACCGCGAGACCGGTTTGTCCATGTGCCGAGGTGGACTTTGTAGTATTTAGACGCGTCGATTACTTTTCAGAGAATACCTCATGGCAATGGACGTGGGGATGATGCGAGCATCTGCAAGGCTCCTAAAACCAACTTTTGCTTCCACCACTATTCGGTTACGCAAAGCATCGTCAACTAGGCAGAGGAGGGAGACTATTGCAGCCTGAGAACTGGTTCGGTTCTATCCTCGTTTCAGCCTGGAATAAAGTCAAGAGCTTGGAGTCTGTGGGTCTCCACGGTCCCTATGCACGCTGCATGGATTTGACTGTAAATTTTGATAACAAGCAGCGCTTAAGTTCAGTAAAAAGGAGTAAAACATCAGTAGTATCTCTATGCATATAGTCATATAGTGTGAAGAAAGGGGGAGATGAGTGCAACGGAGTTGACCGTACCCACTGGGCCACGCCAACGCAGGCCTCCTTTGAGGGCAAAAGAAGTACTGCAATGAACCTAATTGAAGATTCATTTTGGCGTGATCAGATAATATACCAGTCCGCGACAATGAGACTTTGAGTATAGTTCTCTATCAAACGCAACGAACCTGCGCACTACAATGCTCAAAAGCCAAAAGATCCGCATCCCCAAAACCACCAAACCCAAGGCGCTCTCCTCAACCCACCAGAAAGGATATGATGTCGCCCAGTCATCCATGACCACAACATCAGAAACGTAAAGAAAAACGCTCTCGCCACGCACAGATCTTCAGGGGCGCAGCGCTGCATGCTGTGATAGCAATTTACTCCCAGGTATAATTCGTGTGCAAATCAACGCACTTTAATAACAGCGCCCAGCGTTCAAGCGGCTCGACGTCACGCAGCTGCATCTGAAACGGATCTGCACAGTTACCTGTTTCGGGTGACGTCAGGCAGATCGGCACACCTTTGGTGGTCTCCACTCTCGCCGCCAGCCCTACAATATGTCGGAGATATGGTCAGGTGATTGCGGTGGGAGCTCGGGGCGTTTGGTGATGGTGGCACGGAAAGTGGGTTGTTTTTTCGTTTTTCGATTGTTCGGTTATCGATGCGCATTCCCGTTGAAGAGTACAGCTGCTCTTGCGAATGGGACAATGCAGCAAAGGAAAAAAAAAGGGGCAATAAAAGAAGTGGTACTTGCAGCAACGGCCTCGCCAATGGAATGTCTTCCTTTGCTGCGTTGGTGGCTAGGGATGCAATGGCATGCCCGTTCATTGCCTATCCGCGCTGGCTGGAACCAATGAGCTGTGGACAGGAGCGAGGACTACCAAAACTGCTCTTCTGCATCGTTTCAGTATAATGATGCATGTTTAAACTTCGCAGTAGGCACCGGCAAGGCCTCGAACAGAGAGGAAGCGGAGCAAGCCTTTGCGGCATCATAGGAAACTTGGGGTAGAACAATAGTGTTAGCTCATGTGTCTTCCATCCCATCATCCCCTAGAACAAATATCCGGTGAGGTTCTCGAAAATGAAGCTTCAAATGCTTTACGAGTGGGAGCTGCTTGGATAGGTGAATGGAGTTCCAGGCGTGCCTGCTTTGAGTTCGGACAGCCACGACTCCCAAAGAGCCGCACGAGGAAGCGCACCTGCCAGTGGAGCACACCAATGGCTCCATGTGTTGTGCAGAACTCACACATGATATTCCAAAGAACGAGCTGCTGCGCTGCCGCTCCACGCGTGCGAACGCAGTGCCGCGACACACGCCCATGATACTCGCAGCAACCGCAGCCGTGCCCGGATGGTACATGCGAGCGGCTACGAAAATGCTTCTTGCCTCGACCACTTGTCTTATGCGTTATGTGTATACGACGCTTGAACTCCGTTGTAGCACCTGTATTGGCGAATCTATGGACTTACGGCTCCAGTGAATCCTTATCGCCTCGTACGCACTGCTTCGCTCTTCGCGCGCAGCAGCAACAAACATGCGCTCGGCTTAGCTGTCCGCACACCTTCTTCAGCATGCGCATTTACTGATGGGAGGACACCGCTGGCGCTCTCATGTCACAACCGCCATCAGGCTGGGGTGATATTCAGCAGCGTCAATGCCTCATACACGTGTGCTGCGACCTGTACCGAGAAGGCCTGCGCGGCGAGGGGCCAGGCTGCTCTTGGATTCGCGGGAACAGCTGAAGCTGCCGTGTAACTCTTCCACGTCGACTGCGGCTGATAGATGGGCAAGTAGGGGTGGGTAGGAAAGGACAAGAGGGAGGTTTTGTGGACGCGAGCGTAGAGGGGCTGGAGCAGAGAGGTGTTGTTGAGTGCCTTTCCGGGGCTGCTGGGAATACTGGTGTGGTGCCGTGGCAGAGCATGGGATGTGAAGTGGGCATGCATAGTGTTGTTGCCGGATGTTGGCCGGGGACTCGCTTGGAAAGAAGATAGGAGGGATATTTGTAGAATGCTCGGGAGAAAGGGGCGAAGTGGAATGGATGGAGTGACTAACCTTAATCCGTGATACTAATGCCATGATACGGATAGGCGGTTGTGGGATTATGAGGTCGAGTAGCTTACCTGCGTACATACCAGCGGATAGAGCCGAACGCATGCCCTTCGGAGCGTTGCTCGTATCGTAACCACCACATTTTGCAGAGCCGGCTCCTTCTTCTTGAGGCCGTCAAAGTGCAGGCACCTCAATCGAGCACCCAACGCCGCCGAGAGACAGTGCAATGTGGAATCCTTTCGTGAGTTAGAGTCCGGTCTTTCACCACCTTGATCCGCACCCCCATGGCTTTCCCAACCGCACGGTCCAGATCTCACTCGACCCAGTCCCAAAGGCCGGTCAGTCTTGTATGGTCCGTCTCCGCACCATAATGTAGCTGATACGCACCCGACCAGGACAGCGGAGCAAGAGGGAATAATAAACACGAACAACGCCGCTCTATTTACTCCGGCAAAGATAATTAAAAGCCACATTCATCTACAGCGCTCTTGGGACTTTGGCTGAAGGAAATTAGCAGCGAAGCAGAGAGATTTTTTTGCCGAGACGTGGGGGTTTCCTGATCAACGCGGGCCGCGGTGGCTGGACTGGGCAAGTCTGGGCAGAGGAGCGAAGGAAGCAGCGCGGGTCATGGAGGAACGGGCGGTGTTCGGTGTCGGTGAGAGGATGCTGTTGAGAGTAAACGGCGATGTTGGGGAGGCGGAAAGGAGAGAGGGTGTGCGTGTGCGTGAGCGGTCAACGGCATGCACCGCACCGCACGTCCTCGGCATCGCCGCGGGAGACGGATTTGCTGAGCGTTTGCAGGTACATGGTCCAAGGCAGCGGAGACGAAATCATTTGCAAGGGATCGAGGCTCGCGCTGAGCTGCCGGTGAGGTGGTGCGAATGTTCCAGACGCGCGAACGACGCTCTGGCACCCTGGAATCGGCCGTGCCATGCTCACCACTGCTCTGTGAAGAGCGGAGGGAACGTGCCGGGCATGCTGGGGGGGTTTTGCTTTCACCCCTGCGGAAGACTCCAGTCAAGAGCTCTCTTTCTCAACGCTGCATGCACGCCAATGCGGCCTGCTGGCAGCCAGCAACGCGCGGAAATTATTTGCGCAAAGAAAAATAAAAGGCTGGCCAGGCAGCACAGCAAGGTATGACGAAACGTATGGCTTTTCCGCCGACTTTTGCGCGATACGAGTGGATAGACAAGGCCGATAACGACGTCAATCAAGACGCAGGCCGGGGTGAGGGAATGGATAGTAAATGAGGTGGGCGCGGCGAATGGGGGAGAGGGCAATATATTAGGCCGAATTAATACGGCATCGACCATTTCTTCTCCTCTTCTCGCCCTTACCGGAGGCGGTAAGTGTTGCTCTGACCGGCTAGGTTGGGGTGCTACTGGCGAATCAGCGGCGGCGAAGTCGAGATTAGGGGCTCCGCTGTAATATATAGACGAAGGGCTGAGCCTGGCGTGGCGGCACAGCGAAAGGAGACACTTCCGGTGAGATTTTGTTCTCGAAGCGGCGTCGGTGAAGCAGGGGCGCGGTGACGCAGAGCAGTACAATGGCGGTAATGTGCGCAAGATTGGGGGCATGTTTGGATGTCAATCACTTGTAGTCGAGAGAATGGATTTTGGCTCTGAATTAAGGTTCGGGCATTGGCTGATAGTAGCGTCCGGCACCCGGCAGACTCGGGAGCGCGCGAGGGCACACAGGAAGAGAGCTGGCAATCTCGTCGGACGGGCAATTTGGCCGGTCATTTGTGCTGGTCCGGCCGCAATGACAGCAAGCCATTGGCCATGACTCTGCGGCGCTGATGGGTACATACGGCAGGTGGTGCAAGAGGTCTGGACGGGGGCACGAGCACTGGGTTTGATGAGCGAGGTGACTGAGGCTGGCGAGCGAGAGCGCGCAGGCCGGAGCACAGCGCAGCCCGGGAGCGGCGAAGACGAGCTGGGTCAATGCCGCGGGAGGTGCCACAGCATGGACGCGCCGCCGGCAAGATGCGAGGAGACTGCGATTGTCGATTGCAGCTCCGCAGCACGCGTCGCCCGCGCAGGTCGGCAGATTGGCAGCTGGCGCGGCGGGAGGCGCGTGGTGCGATAACGGCGGTGGGCGGGATGATGGATGGGGCGTGGTTGCTGGCGACGGAGATTTGAGGCTGGCAGGGCGACGGGGTGCGGCCGCGATGGTGTGGGCGGAATGGTGAAACACCACCCTGCTCGCTCTCGCTCTGCCTCCTTCCTCGGCCCGCTGACCGCCACCACGGCGACAGCGTCGCATCGTCAGCCATGCAGGTACGTCGCGCAGCCGGCCAGCTGATTTGCCGCCAGCTCGACAGATCGCCCGGGCGCATCAGCGCGCGCCGCCCACAGCGACCACCACGCGGCCAGCAAGCGGCCAAGCGCGCCGCTGCGAAACGAGATTGACATGCTGAGATAACGAAGCCGGCCATGCGGGGGCCCAGTTGACGGCCAAGCCACGACTCAGGAGGCGGAGCAGACGATGCGCCTGGGCCGGCGCGACACGGGCTCGACGACGGCGAGCGGCCGCGACACCGCAGGCCCAGCGAAACAGGCCGCCACCGCGCACATTCTCGTGGGCGCACACGGCGCGGTCGGAGCCAATGCGCGCCGGTGCTGGGGCGAGCGAGGGTTGCAAGCGCCGCGAGAGCCGACGACTGCGCGATGGCATCGGCGGCCGCTGCAGGTACGGGCTGCGGTCGGCGCAGCGATTGGGGGCGCGGCGCACACGCTGGCCGGGGCCCCCCTGCCGCGTGCCCTGTGCGGCTAGCCCTGTTCCTGGAGATCCATCGCGAAATTGCAGCCTGCAGGGTCCCCGGCCGCAGCCCACCACAGCCAAAGCCTTCAAAACTGTCGCTACCTCCCCGCCTCTCCACCCTTTCCTTTTGCCTTCTCACCGAGCTCTCGTTCTGCACACTCGTTCACCGTCTTTCGAGACACTTACTCTCATTACACCCATCCGCTCCTTTGGGAATCGCCGGCCCGCAGAATTGACTTCTGCTCCTCCAATCAAATCTCAGTTCTTCCAGCAGTCGTTTAGCCCAGCACTTCACCATGCAGCTCACCGGTGCCCTTTCCCTGGCCTTCGCCGCCGTCGCCGCCGCCGCCGGCCCTGCCCCGCTCCAGTTCGAGCGCAGGCAGTACAGCAACAGCTCCGCTTCTGTTGACGCCGCCGCCGTCACGCCCGGCCAGCTCACCACCTCGACCATCTACGCCACCCAGCTGCACACCATCACCTCGTGTGCCCCCGAGGTCACCAACTGCCCCGCCCGCAGCGGCACCCCCGCCGTCGTCACCAGCATCGTCGCCATCTCGACCACCGTCTGCCCCGTGACTGCCACCGAGACCCCGGCTGGCACGCCCACTCCCTCTCCCTCCTCGGACGTCGAGGGTGGTGCCGAGACCCCCGCTGCCACTCCTTCTCTGTCCTCCACCGTCGACGGCGGTGCCCAGGCGCCCTACCCTACCCCCTCCGCCCCGGTCTCCGCTGAGTCCGTCCCTCTCGGCACCGGCTACTCGTCCGCGCCCAGCCCGTCCAGCGATGTCCAGGCCGAGACCGCCCCCGCCGGCCAGACTCCCACCGTTGTCACCAAGACCAGCGACACCACCCTGACCTACACCCTGGGCACTGGCTCCTCGACCACCGTCGTTACCACCACCATCAGGCACACCAGCACCGAGACGCTGTACTCGGTAAGCTCGATCGCCTTCGTTTCAAACTTTCTGCGCGCAAGCTAACTTTCCATGCCCAGACCATCTACGCCACCAAGGCCCCGTCCACCCCGGCCGTCGCTGGCTCTGGTGCTGAGCCCACTACCACCATCTCCTCCACCTCCACCACCACCAAGGTCATGACCGTCTACCCCGTCGCCAGCACCCCTGGCGCCTCCGGTGATGTTTCCGCCGAGACTGCTCCTGCCGAGTCTGGCAGCTGCGCTCCCAAGACCGTCACCGTCACCCAGCCCGCCGAGACCGTCACTGTGGTACGTAAATCCATGCAGCCTCTCAATCCGCGACTGATCGCTAACCCATGCGCAGACCGTCACCCCCGGCGCGAGCTCCGCTGACGTTGAGGGTGCTTCCGCCACCCCCTCGGCTCCCTTGACCACCAGCACCGTCTACACCACCTTGGTGCAGACCACCACTTCCGCTGGTACCGAGCACGTTGTCACCAAGACTGTCGCGCTCTACACCACGGTGTGCCCCGTCACCGCCACCGCCACCCCCAGCGGCCACTCGGTCGCTCCTCTCCAGTCCAGCTACAGCGCCTACTATCCCACTCCTTCCCAGGACGTTGACGCCGCCGCCGCTACCAGCACCCCTTGTGCTAGCACCGGCTTCATCACCGTGTCCAAGGCCGGTGTGGCCGCCCCCAGCGGCTACCGCTTCCCCGCCAAGAAGTACTAAGCTTCTGGCGCGAGTGACGGCTGCCCGTATATGTATGAAAGAGTAGCGGTACATATTCTTTTTGGCAAAAAATGGCGCTGGACCGTTTTAAGGACTGAGATTTTCCAGGAGAGGAGAGATGGCTTTTTGGGGAGTTGCATATGATCACCACAATTTTTTTGCTTGCGTTTTTTTTGGATATCTTAATCGCTGGTCGGTGTTACATCTGGACCGTGGCTCAGTGAGCCCGACCGATATTATCTTCAACCTATCACGAATCTCTGTTAAAGCTATTTGATACAACACAACACGCACTCAAGCACTATCGGTAGAATTTCAGGGATGCCCCCCACAGAACTCTTTTCTTCCAATTTTCTATTCTCATCATATAAAGACTCCCAAGTTTCTTCTCCTGGTTGAAATGCGGGGATTGGTCGGGTGATGCTGCGTTTTCTCTTTTCCTTGTACAATCTTCGACCTACTTTCTCGTGCCTCTCTGCGGAGAGCCACCCTCTTCTGTGCTTTTTCCTTGTTGTCGTTGTTGTCATGAGTTACGGAGCCAGTTGGCCGGTATGGCGGTTTCACCACCGCGCACCTGAACTATGCCACTGAACACTATCTTTTTTTTTTCTATTTTTTTTGTTACACGCTAAGCATCGCATTAGGTCGTTGGGGGAAAAGGTTTCGCGTCTCTGACGTGCTTTCTTTTCTTTCTTTTGTTCTAGCTTTTTTTTTTATCGTTCGCAAGAATACCCCCATGCCAACAAACGCAACTGCAATACTTTCTTTTTAGTTCACTCCTCTTATCTCTCTCTAAATCACTCTGGGACTGGTTTCCTCGACGATGAAGAATCAGGAGAAGGAGGTGGTGAACGTAAGGGAAGAGGGGATATTGTCGAGTCATTCAGATTATCAGCTCAAACAAACAAGAACAACAAGGAGAAAAAAAAAGCAACGTCTCGGACGCGCTTTCTCTTCCTTCAGACCTCAATTTCCCGTGCCTCAACTTGCTCCCACTTCCTGATAGTCGCAATCACTATAGCATTGCGCATATTCTGACACTTTGCCCAAGCGAATCGTTTGGGGCGCACGCACGTCTTACTCGCGCTTTTCCCCACTCCCTCGTATACTCAGACAACAGCCGTTAGGATTGGATCTTTTGTGGTTTTTTTTTTTTTTTCCTGCGGCTCTGCTGTCTGCACGGATTAAGCATCTCGCGCTTTGCTTGGCTTTTTTTTGGGGTGACGTTTTGAAAACCGGACGTGTCATCCCGCGAACCTGGAACTCGTGTCTCGCAATGCGGTTGTGTGTTTTTTTTTTTTTTTCGCCTGTTTTGCTGAGAGCATGTTCGAGTTTTTGTTCCGCGTTCATGCGCATGACAAAAACACAGCCACCACTGGCTTCTTTTCTTCTCAAACGCCGCGAGAGAAGAGAAGAGCATGGGGGGTTTGGCGGGTTTGGGGATACGCGACGCGCCGCACCGCACCGACCCGCCCTTGCTCTACGTGGTAAGTAGGGTGGCTGTGGTGAGCATTGGAGGTAGCAGTGGACGGTTGGGGGGTTGGACGGCCGCGGCTATGAATAGCTGCTAGACGCCCGCGCCGGCGTTTGAGGTTCGACGGACGAAGGATCATTTGCGATGGACGGCACTAGGAGGATTACTGGTGGATGGATAGATGCGTGTGTGCGTGTGTGTTTGTGTGTGTGTGTGTGTGTGTGTGTGTGTGTGTGTGGATGATGACGGGCCGGACTAAAATAGCGCGAGTCCAACCAACACGCTGCTCTACTTTATAGTTGGCGGTTCGGCGCCTCAGGCACCCGGCCTCTTTCGGCCGCCAGCCGCTCGGGAGAAACTGCACTTTCTCAGCGATATAGTGGCTTGTTGGAAGCCTTGTACGCCTTTTTTCATCCTTTTTTTTTTTAAGAAAAAAAATTTCTTTCCTGCTAGCCAACATCGCGTGAGGCCTGAGGAAGGGAGGGAGGACGCGGGAAAAGAAGGCGCTAATGACGAACTGCAACCCAGCGTCGCAGGTTGAGAGGCATGAAACAGGGCTGTTCCCGTGTTCGGAATGACCAGGGGTGGCATCCGTTTGGATGGCGTCGTGGCAGGGCATTCCTTGCTTGGATACGTGGGCTGGGGGGCCCTAGGGTTTTAAGGTGCGGCTGGGTGTGGCCAGTGGTGTGGCGCGGGTCTGGCCTGGCCTGAGGCTGAGGGTGGAGGCGGAAGGGCCACATGGGGATGCGTTGGGTTGGGTTGTGTTGGGTTGTGTTGGTATTTTTCTTTTTCCCCTGAGGCCAATATGTGGTGATATGTCAGTCTTTGATCCCGTCTTCCTCTACATCTTGTACAGATGCCCTATGAAAATTGTCCGTGGCGTGGGATCGCGCGTTGTTGTTAAAAGTGGATGCGCAGGATGGTGAGCGTTGCGGATGCGGGGTAGAAAACGGCGAAGACGAAATGGTGTTGAGCTTAACAGCCGAGGCCGCCTCTATGGCATCGAACCCTGCGATAGTGCACTGCGCATATCGTGAACTTGTCTCTACGAGATCTTGGCATATGCTTGCCAGCGAATGTCGTCTTGTTTTGCTGCCACTTTCCGGCTGTTCCGGTATCGCGTTCGTATACTTTGCCTACTGCTCTGATCATTCGTACGCCTTGCGTACCTGCTTTGCTCATTTCCTCTCCATTAACCTTTCTGGCTTTTTATCCTAATTTACATCGTGCCAATCTTATTACGAAAAATAGTATACAATGTTCTTGACCCACTCCGACCGTTTCCGCGGTGCATCAGTCGCCGGAGTATCTCTCTGCTACAGACGTCCCCCAGCCTAAGAATCGATTTGAAAGACCGATCCAAAGGTTCTCGGAAGGGAAATACCCAGCCCATGTGTTTGCCGGTTCTCTCTCTTGGAATACATGGTACGCATGGCGTCAGATATAATTCTGCACAAGTCGGCGTCGAGTTGGGGGCTGTTCGGCACGGTGTCATTCGTCTCTTAAAGTATGCTCTATCAGGTATATGTTCCCTCGCAAGCTTTCTGCGGCACCATGCGAGCAAAAGGAACGGATGGCAATTAGTTGTTGCTAGCTGGTCTCCAGAGCCTTGGCGCGACCCTAGTCGATAAACGTGCTCTTTGAATCGGGGATATGTTCCACAGTTCATTGGCGCCGTCCAGAAGCGTGGCTCCATGCTGATCGATGTGGGCTTCCACTCCCCGCTGGCGGAAAACCCTGGCCAAACAGCCTCTTCGTCTTTGTAGACCATGTGAACCCAACCGCAGGTGGCCCACGTACTTCTCCCTCTGTCAAGAAACCACAGTTGCTGCACCAAGCCGCTTCATCCAGATTAGTGAACAGGAAGCTTCTCTGGTTCTTCGAAGGGCTGCGTTACTGAAAATGCTGCCATCCACCAACGCTCTCCCTCGCTCTTATGACTTAGATGCTCACTAAAATGGCACTCTGTAGCCGATTCGATGGCAGGATTGGCCACTACAGCACCTCCTTGTGGCGTCGTTCCGCGGAATGATCGTTGGAAGCCTCAACATCTGGACATGCATCCCGCTCCACTAGGACTGTTAAACGCCTTTGAATACATTCGGTGGCGCTCATCATTAGCACATGATATGGCAGATCATTGCATGCCACAGAGCCGCATCTCTGACAGAACGGGAAGCCCTACCGTATCCGAGGGCCAGCCAGTTGTGAGTAGTAGTGACTGTGTTTGTGGGTGCAAAGCAGTGAACTTTTGCATTATGTACTTCAGTCCACAGAATCGTCACGCCGATACGGAGGTGAGGAAATGAGCCAAGCTTTCCAGACGCTTGACATATAAGTTACACAGTGCCAGCGGCCGTCGTCCGCCTGAGTGGGTCAGGCGGCGTGGGCCAGCTCCTGGCATTTCAACAACCCTGCAGGAAGAGCCCCACAGATATGGCCCACGGCAAATTACGAGGAGCATCACGCTTCAACGGGGAACCTCCGCCGGTATAAAGTCCCGGGACCTCTGGCCGTTTCCACCTCCGGCATCCTGAAGCTGCACCTCAGTCAATCCGTCATGAATTCAAACCCCCAGCACCCCTTTCAAACTTGCAGGCAAAAGGACTAGGGGAAACTGTCCTTGACGAACCCTTGTATTAACTTAGACATGCTGCTGGCGCGGTCTGCGGTTCAAGAAACCTTAATCCCTCAGCAACGGGGAGCACCATGGACGCTCTTTGAGGTATGCCATCAACTACACATGTGATATGATGGGAATACTTTCTTTTATTGTGAGCTCGCTCTTGTTCTGCAGTACTGAATCTCACTGCCAGTCAAACAGTATGACGTTATGGGCTACCTGCTGGAAGTCGTGGCGGTATCATTAGGTGGTCAAAGATATAGTCTGGTGGATACTCTTCGGCTTTTTCTAGCTATCGATAGCACAGCAGAAGAGAGAGGACGAGTGAAATTCGTGATGACTTGTCTGCTAAAGTCGTAGAAAGCCGGCCCAGACGTGGCGCCTGCAGCCTTGCCGGCGCACACTTCGATCTCAACCATCACCTCCCTATCCACTTCGAGGCAATCGGCGGATTGCCGGTTGTGAAGAGCAGCATCCAGAATCTGTCCCTCACACTGGGATCTTGTGAGCAGTTCCTGTACTAGTCCCCTTTGGCCTCTTTCGAGCACTGACATTTTTCCTTTTTTTTTTTAAAAAAAAAAAATTTGTCCCGCGTGGCATCCACCGCTGGCGGCCTCCTTCTCGTGAATACTCGCTATCGCCGGCCATTCCTCATGCTCCGCGCCTCACTGACCGCGCTTGGCGGCGGCCTGGTGTACACCTCGAGCACCCACCCAAAAATCGGCAATTATGTGTTTCCAGCTCATCCTAGGTGTCGCTCTAACACGGCTTGCGAGGCACTTTCCACACAATTCTAT
>JAJJID010000231.1:0-62295 GCA_022204955.1 Macrophomina pseudophaseolina
ACCCTGCTCGCCCGCCGCATTCACAACCTCCTTCTCCTGACTGGCCAGCGCCGCCGCCTTCCGCGCGACGGGGCTCGGCGGGCTCTCCTGCACCATCGACGCCGGCACAGTAGGCGGGCTAGGCGTATCGCCCGCCTCGCTCCTCGCCCTCTCCAACACCTGCGCGCCCTGCTGGCCCGACTCCTTGCTGCGGTACACCGTCGGCTCCGCATACAAATCCTCGTCATCGTCCTCATCACTGCTCTCCGCACCAGCACCGGCCGCAGCACCCCCGCCCTTCACTCCACCACCACCACCACCACCACCACCAGCCGCTGCCGGCCCCTCAACGATCCCATATTCCTTCGCATATGCCGGATCCATCTGCAATCCACCGCTCACACTCCTCTGGTGCTTTCCTTGCTGGCCCTCCAGCCCGGGTGGCGGGAGCCTCGGCGAATGTCCCGCCGAGCTCAAAACAATGCTCCCCCCGCCGAGACTCGGATTGGGGCTGTGCCGGTACGCCGGATGAACGCTTCTCTCCTGTTCCTGCGCAGCGAGCTGCTCCCTGGCCTTGTGCTCGCGCAGCTTCTCCAGCGCGGCCTCCGCGTCCTCGGGCGCGACTTCCGTCCAGCGGGCCTCGATGCGCGTTGGGGAGGGGCGGCCGCCGCCAGGGGAGGGAGAGAGCGCGAAGTGGGCGTGAGCGCCCGAAGGAGAAGAAGTCGTAGTAGTATTAGTAGTGGTGGTGGTGGTGATGATGGGTGCGGGGCCCCCACCGGCGGTGGTCATCGTCGTTGACGACGGCGAAGTTGTGATTATGGGCGGCGCGTAGCCGCTGCCACCCGAGGTGCGCGGCAGGACTTCTCTGTAGCCGCTGCCAGTACCAGAAGTACCACCATTCCCAGCAGCAGTGGATGCAGACGATGTCCACGCCTTCTTCTCCTTCTCCTCCTTCTGCTTCTCGACCTGCTCGACCTGCTCGACCGCAGGCGCCGCATCTCTCTCCTCCTCATCTTCGTCCTCGTTTCCCGGCAGGCTCAACTCAAACGGTCGCTGCTGCTGCTGGATCGGCTGACGCACCTGCTGCTGTTCGTCCCCATGTCCGACACCCTCCACAATCCTACCCATTCCAGCCCTGCCACCCATACCCATGCCCGTTTGCTGTTGTTGCTGCGCAGCCTGCTGTTGCTGCTGATACCACAAGCGCTGCCGCTCGAACGGATCGGACGGATTACGCGCCCGACCGGGCCCAAAATATTCCCTACCGCCCTCTGCATACCCCGACGAGCTTCCTCCCGACGTAATAGGACTGACAACCATGTCTTCCCCACCAGGACCGACACTGCCATGCCTCTGATAACCGCCTCCAGCCGATGGCGGCGTCATGGCTGAGATCTGCGGCGAGAGCGCGTTGTTATAGTCACTTCCATGCGTCGAGCCGCCAGAGACGCTAGGGTGGCGGGGGTATTGCTGCTGCTGATGCAGCAGCGGGGGCATCTGGTAGGCGCGGTGAGGCGGTATCTGGTACTGCTGCTGGAGCATCTGCTCCGAAAAGCGGCGAGGCTGTTGCTGAGGCAGTGGCGGGTAGCCCTGCATGTGCGGAGGCGGCGGCCCATTCGGGTACAGGGCGCGATCTTGGGAAAGCGCGCGCTGTGGCTGGTAGTAGCGGGTACGGAAAGCGGCGGCGGCCGGGGGAGCCGGCTGCTGCTGTCGGGGTGGTGCGAAGCCGTTGCCTCCCCCGTATATGGCTGGTCCCGGCGGTGGATATCCAGGCCCGGCTGGATAGCCGGAGGGAGGTGGTGCGTGTTGCAGGCCAGATCCGGGAGTGGGAAGCTTCTGGCTGCCAGGCGAATAAGACTCAGGCTGCGACTCCTCCGCGGGAGGAGTCTCGCCAGTACCTCTCGGCCCCTGGAAGCTTGACGGAGGCTGTGGCACGGGCGCGTATGCAGCAGAGCGAGCATCAGGTACCGGCGGTTGCGTGAGGTTAGACTTCCTGAGTTTGGATAGCTTGCCCTTGCTTTCGCTCTTGCGGAGCTTCTTCTCTTCTTTCTCGCGATGCTTGGCTTCCGACCCAGATCTGCCGAAGATGCTCCCGAGCAGAGAGGTCCGCTTCTTCTTTTCCTTCTTTTCAACCGCCATGGCCTCGTCTGGAAGACGACCAGAGCTCGCGTTGCGCTGGAGTTTGTTGCGGCCCTTCTTTGACTCTTTGCGGTCCGGTGACGGTGTGGCAGATTCGGGTGGTGGCGTGGAAAAGTGGCCATGCTCAGCTGCCGTGGCTTCTTTTTGCTGCTGATTGTTGGTCTCGCTCCTCTTGAACGGCGCGAAGATGCCAGACCGCTGGCGCTTTTGCTTCTGGTTCGCTGGGTCTGTAGCTTTAGCCATCTCCTCCAAGACGTCAGGGCCTTGTTTTTTCTGGTCTTTGCGCCCGCCTTTGGTGAGACCAAGTTCGTTCTCATTGACACTGGACTGGTATGAAAAAGTGCGGTGAAGCTGCGAGTCGACATGTTGCGGGTTAATACGCTCATTGACGCGCTCGCTCGACTTAGACGCCGGAGTGTTGGATTCAGACGGCGTTGTCTTGCTCGGCCCAATGCCGCCGAGAATCGACCTCCTCTTCTGGCGCAGGTCAGAAGCTTCGGAATGGTCAGGTGGGCCCACACCTGGCAGCTCAAACTCAGAGGAGTAGGATCGTGGATCGAAGTCCTGGCGATTGAACCCTTCTTGTCCTTGCGGCTGTCCAAGTCGTCCCTCAACAAGGCCCGGAGGCGGTGATTGGAAGCTCTGACGCTTGGAACGTGAGCCTGGCTGAGCAACATGCTCGGCAGAGCCAGGCGGCGGTGATTGGAACTGTTGCTGCCCATATGGGCCTTGCTGTTGCACTCCATATCCACCCAATCCCGGAGGCGGAGGCTGCCAGCTGTGAGGACCACGTCGCGCGTATCGCATACCCCGTTCCATGCCGGAGTTCGACCCAGGGACAGGGCCACGAGGGCCCATATATCCTTGCTGAAGACTCTCCTCCTGGGTGCTCTGGCCCTCCATGTACGAGAATGGGCGTGGTCCCTGATCAAAATTTCCTCTCGACTGCCTCTGACGTGGGACATCGAACTCAGGATTGGCAGGGCCGACTTGATACTTGCGAGACTGGTCCTCAGCAGGAGCTAGGTCGCCAGTGGGAGCTTGGCGCGGAGGGTCTGAGCTAGCAGCGGCAGCAGTGATATCTTGAAGCGGAGATGCCACACGAGGGATATGCTCTGCGGAATCGTTGGCCTTGGCGTGGCGTTCATCAGGCGACGGCGATGGCGAGCGTTGTGCCCCAGCGTGCGCATCAGGAGCACCGTACTTATCACGAGCCTCTCTCCCCTCGTCACCACTAGCTTTCTCTGTAGACATCGCCTTCCGGAACTGCTCATCACGCTCGGCCGGATCACCTAAATCGATCGGAGAGACGTCAAACTTCGGTCGATCGAGCTCGTGGTCTTCGAGCGTGAGGTCCTTCTTCGCCATCTCATCCAGTGGCACGGGTAAGAGCGACGCAATCGAGCCCTTCGAATCCCTTGTGCGAATAGACTGTCGGGACGAAGCGCCCGTGGCCCGCTGCGCAAAGGACTGCCTGGATGACTTACCGCCCGCGATGGGCTCCTCGGTGTCCGACTCGACAGCCCTGCTCTTCCCAACATCTTGCTCCTCTCCCACGACTTTGCTCATGCTTCCCGCGCTCCCTTTGCTGCGCACGCTCACCGGCGTGCTGTTTCGCACCACGCTCTCGATCACGCGCTCCATCCTCTGTTCCGCAGCCAAACTCCTCCTCTTCTCCTTTTCGTCCAGCCACGATAGCGGCTCGATGTTCGGGCTGGGCAGAACGCCTAGGCGCTCCCACCTACCATTTGCTTTCTGGCTGCTTTCGCCATTCTGCGCCGTAGGCATGGTAATACTTCCCGGCGTTGTCGACCGCTGGATAGGCGACTGGGCGCGCTCAGCGAAAGACCGACCTGGAGTTCCAGTCCGGGAAACGGGAGACTGGTTCATCGAGCGATTAACTGGAGATGCAGCGCCCGACGCGGGATCCGGGACCGAATCCCAATCTTCTGGTGCGACGAAAGCCGAGCCGCTGCCGATGCTGCTGGCTGGGCGGCTCCCGATGGCTGAGTTGACTCGTGAGATCTGGCGGCTGACGGGTTTGCTGACGTTCATCTCAGGGCGATCCCTTTTGCTGCCGTCGACGTCCTGGCTTGGACGACGTCCCTGACTGGGAGCGACGCCCGTCTCGAGGGCAATCTCGGATACGCCAGGGGCTCCATCACTTGGCTTCGCTTCCACTTCAGTAGAGGGTCGATCGGCGGCGGTGCCAGCCTCGGCTCCGATATCAACAGCGTCAACTGCGGCTTTCTTGTCCCGGGATACCGATTTGGCGAGTTCTTGGTCCTCTTGATGATCCCCGCCCAATTCTGCTTCCTCCTTCCTCTCTTGGGTCTCATCTTTAGCCTTCGGCTCCTCTTCCACGTCTTTCGCGATTCCCTTTTCTACTTCCTGTTTTCTATCTGTCGGTGGCATTTCTTCTTTCTCACCAGCCGCTTCATCCGTAAAGTCCTTGGGAATGGGCGGTGGTGGCGGCGGGGCAGAGGATGATTCCGGAACTTCATCGAGAACAATACTGGTTGGCCGACTTCTGCTCGCGCTCTTACTCCTCTGTCGTAGTTTGCTAAAAGAGAAGCTCCGCTTCTTCTTTTCCCTCTCTTTAGTTACTCCTTCATCAAGTGGTGTCGCGGGCGTTGCTGGCGTCATTGGTGACTGCAGCGCGTTCGGTTCCTGAGCAGTATCGACTAGAGAGAGGACAGGAGGGATTTCACCTGCATTGCGGGTAGCGTCGCCTCGGACACAGGCCTGGGCAGCTGAAGGCAAGGAAGCGGTAGCATTGGTGGGCTCGGGCTGGGAAGGCTGTGCGGGAAGAGAGGATGCGGTAACGTTGCTGGGAGAGGGGTGGTCGTAGGGGGTGATGTTACGGAATGAGGCCTGCTTTACACATGGAAACGAATCAACCTTCACGTCCTACAAGTGGAGAGTTGTGGTGTTCTTCGAGCAAAGACTGTGGCAGGCAAGTTGGGTGAGGAATTAGAATTGAAGAAATTATACGAGATACGCAAATGCTAGGAGGGACCAAAACTTCGCCTATTCGTACAGGTGTTGCTCATGCGGGTGAAGAAACACGCGGTGGGAATAGAACAAAAGGAGAAGGCCGTGAGTCGTACGAATTCATGGAAGAAGAAAGTGCCACATGACCCTTCGCGCATAGGCAGTTTGAGCACTTGTCCGGATGCGAGGCAACGACATCGCCTCGACCGAACTTCTGCTTCCAACTTCCCATATGCTACGTGCCGTCGCGACGTTTACGGACCGACCAAAGCCAAAATGAGAACTTGAAGAACCGAAATTGGGAAGAGCTCGCCGATGACTCTCATAACCTAGTCCAAGCAATCGAAACTCCTAACGAAGGATTGAAGGCAGGTGACTGGGGGTAAATAGTGTAGGAAAAGAGAAGCAAGAAAATTATCAATCTACCTTGCTTTCGCCTCGGAACCTGCTCCGTCCCTTTGCGAAGAAACCCTTAGCCTCCTTCATTCCCTTCCCACCAAGGACACCCGCGCCCTTGAGCAAGTCCATGCCCTTGGCTTGCATCTTCTCGCGCCCAGCGCTACTCTGCTGCCCTCCATCCGTCGGGCTGGTGATGCTATCATGCGTGGTGGATCCAGAAGTGAGGTTGGAGGCCGTTTGGTTGTTCTTTCGGAAGCCCGTCGCAAAGTGCGAAATGGAAGCGTTGTGCTTGTGCCGCATCAAGCCACCACCGCTGCTGGTGTAAGTGCTTTGAATGGGCGGCAACGGTTGCTTTGGTAGGTTTGCGAGCTCGGCATGCTCTGGTTTAGTAGCCAACGTGGACGAGACCCAGTTGCGGAGGCCCGTGTCCATGCCCGCGAACTGCTCTCGCGCCTGGTTGAATTTGGACAAGCGCTCCTCGGTGGATTTGAGAGCAAGGATCTCACGGAACAGGGGGATGCGCGGCTGCTGCTGCGCGGCTGCAGAAGGTGGATGTTGACCCGGCGTCAATGGACTTTGCGAGGATGGGGGATCGACATCGTGTGTCTGTGCTCGCCACGCGTCGGCGTCGAGTGGCTGATTGGGAGCCGCAGGGGCCTCCAGCCCCACAGCTGAGGACGAGGAACTTGCCAGCTCCGGCTCCGGGTTGACAATGTGCAGGCCATCAGAAGTACGTTCTGGCGCATCGGGCAGCTCAGCAATTGCTTTGGCCACCGACGGGTGGTCCTCAGACTTTTGCGCTGCTGCCAAGTGTGCGCTGTCAGTCCCCAGAGCGGTGGAAGTCGGCTCTTCGCTGGCTACCGGTGCCTGTGCTTCGGTCGCAGCGGCCTGAGCGGCGGCATTTCCAGCAGCTGCCTCTCTCTCCCAACTGAAGCGATGCGACAGGAAGCCGGACCGAGAAGAGCTGTCACCTGCAGGAGGATCCGACTCTTCTGGTTTAACCGCGCGAATCGTGGTCTCCGGCGCAACGGATTGAGGTGCCGCAGCGTGGTCCGAGTCGACGCCCATCACCTCCTCACCGCCAGCCGCCCAATAGTTTTCGTACTCACTCGGCACCACAGAGCTGGCACGGTTCTCCTGCAAGGCCTTGGGCGTATCTTGAGCCGTTGGCTGCGGCGTTAATGTACGGTTAATCTCCGGAACGCTGCCCACTAGACTGGGAGTGCTGAGCCGCTTCATGATATCCGCTGTCAGCCTGTCCGTCTCCAAATCGGACGTGTCTGGGCCTGGACTATACTCTTCCGACGCTGAATTTGTTGCGTCAGGAATCTCCAACTCCGGCGGTTGAGCAGACGGGCTTCTCGATGATCTAAGCGGCGGCGGTGCCTTTACAGGGGAGTAGCTCTCACGCTCATCCTCATTGACGCCCGATGTGGGTGCCTCGCTGGACGATGCGATCGAAGGAGCAATCCTATCAAGCTGCAGCGGATGCAGGTAGACATCGCCCACAGCCCTGTCTTTCTTTTCTTCTTCAGTCTTGGGTTGTTCATCATCCGACGCAACGGAACCTTCCCAGGACTCAGGTTCCGACTTCGCCGGGCTCCGCTGCCCTGGTGCGACGGCTGACTTGATAGATTCTCCAATGGCAGCCCCTGCCGCAGCAAGAGCTGCCATCGGATCATGAACCGGATCGACAGCATCCTTGTGATCGACCGGACGCTTTGCAGTTGTAGGAGATATATCCGTTTCTTCAAGGGCGTCGCGGTTCTTTGTGGGGGGCGTGGTCTCGCCCTCCCGTACCGTATCCACGATGGGTTCTTGCTTTTCCTTATCGGGGGACAATTGCCCTACTGTTGTGTACGACTCCCAAGTCCCCGGCAACTTAGGTCTAAAGCTGGCTTCCCTTTCCGGCCGTGGACGCTCGCTCGCCAACTCTTTGGTGGGTGATGGCGACCTCGAGAACCTTTTGTTGCCTGAACCATTGCTTTTGACGGACGATATTGACTGAGTAGAGTTACGCCTCGAGTCAACGATGTCGTTGAATTTCCCCGCAAGATCCCGGACTCGGCCTTTAGTTGGCGATTCCGCCCTGGTAATCGGTGAGGCGCGTTCTGGAGATGACTCAATATTGGAGGAGCGGCGATGCTCCAAAAAGGAGGTTTGGGCCTGTTTCTCCTCCGCACCCATGTTAGCACTTGTGCGCTTGATACTGCTGGACGGGGACGAGACGAGATCCGCCTCTCTCGTAGCAAAGTTAGTTGGGCTTGCAGCGCCAAGGGAACTGACTCTACTGAGCTCGCCAGATTCTCCCAAAGGCAATGGCTTTGTAGATTCGATGAAAGGCGACCTTGCGGGACTGTGGCTTGGGCTGGGTGTCCCCAGCGGCCGGCGCCCCGTTGGCGTGCCGATACGTGGAATAGAGCTTGCAGAGCCATCTCTCGAATGTGAGGGCGACGGCTTCCGCTGCACCTGCTGCAGAGTTCCGGATGACGTCGGCCGCGAGGCGCCGCTAGGCTCTTCTGCAATAGCTGGTGTAGTGTTTTCCATATCTCTCTTCCAAGAAGTCGGATTGGCGCCGCTAGGCACGTGGCTCATGATCGGGCTGATCCCGGCTGTACTATCCGTGTTGCTCCTCGAGACTCCAGAGCCACCAGCAGAAAGCGAGTTCGATTTGGAGACGGGCGTGGGCGGAACCGAGTTATCGTCGACGCGTTCGAAAGCATTCCGGACGGCGGTGCGGAAACCATGCGAGGGCTGGTGGTGCAACGACGGTTCTTCAGTAGGGCCGGCCTCGGGCTGCGGAAGCACTTTGTTAGCCTCTGCAAGGTCCTGTGCGCTTGAGGATGCCTGGGAGGGTCTCTCCGCAGAATCCCAAAAGTCCGCGCCAAAGGAGGACACGGGAACAGGGGGCAGTGCTGAGATTTGTGGTGCTTCGGATTTCGACAAGGTCGCGGTAGCCGGGCTCGCCTTTGCAGCGCTTTCAGCCCCAGCGAGAGAGAAGTCGGGCATGTACTCGCTCTTCCTCTCGGCCACAGTCTCTAGCGGGGCTAGTGTCTGTCCCCGCCCACCATCGTAGCGCTCCGCGTTGGGACTGCGCACGCGGCCAGCACCGTCGGGGCTGCCCGTCTGGCTAGCGCCAGGTGACAGTACCTCGTCTTGCGACGGGCGTCCCACAGAATCCAGGCTTGGTCTCTCTGAGTCCATTGATGCCTTTCTGCGCTCCTCCTCGACACGCTTGTATATGTCGGCCGGACGAATGAAGGGGAGAGGTTTATTGGGATTGCTGGGGGCGCGCTGCCGAGGCGCTGTTGGGGTTGACTGCGCCGTGTCGCCGGAGGGCGACTGCTCTGCCGGCGATGGCTGGCTGAGACTGCTTTTCCGCGGTGGAAAGCGAGAGGGGGTGGGGGTGTTGGATGATCGCATTTGCAGCGGGGGCGGAAGGGCAGATTCTGAAAAGTCGCGGCGGTTCTGAGGGTCCTGGTATGCAGAGGAGTCACTCACTACTGACGGCGCCCAGCTGGTGGTTGATATGCGGCTCTGCGCAGACGGGGGTTCCTGGTACGAGCCGGCCGGAGGTTGCGCGGATGAGGAAGAAGGGGATAGCGGGGAGGAGCTTGCGGCTGGTATGGATTCGCGGACAGGGGCCTTTCCAGCGGCATTGCTTCCATGAACCGAGGTATCTATAGGCGGCGGCTGGACAGGTAAGGTCTGAGCATGGTTAAGGGAGTGGGAGAAAGCGCGCTTCTCCTCGCCATACTCAAACGATGGGTTACGCGCATGACCAGATGCGGGTGGTTGAACGGGTTCCGTGAAACTCCGCGTCGCGCCGGTTTTGTCTACACTCTGGCCACGCTGCCTCAAACCAGTAGGAGCTTGTGGGTTCTGTGAGGCATGGGCAGCCACGCCGTACTGGAAGTCAGGGCTCACGTCAGCTTATTTTCACTGTTGAAACCAAGAGAACTATTTCCACAGACCTCGTCCGCGCTATCATAGCCCTCCCAATCATCGCCATCGTAGGAGACAGCCTTGGCGGTTACCCATTTCTTGGTCTTGTTGCGGTTGATGTTGGTCTTGAAGGACGGAGGCTGGCCGCTGGGGAAAGGATTCGGGGGCCGTTGGTCTCTGTGCGCGGGTCAGCATAGCAATGATGCCGGTGGAGGTATAGGAGACCTACAATGGGGAAGTGACGCGGTCTGGGCCAAAACGGTACGGCCCCGACATGGTGGATTATGCGGTGGGTATGGCTAGCAGCGCGGCGGCATTGGGCTACTTGAGCGGCGGGAGCGCAGAGGCGATAGCAGCGAGGAGGCAACGCAGGCGTAGGGTGGCTGCGGGCGATCTATGTGGCAGTGGCTCGTACTTGTGGGTGCGCGGTGTCAGGCCGGGGCGGGAGATGCGCGGGTACGAGGCCGTGGAATTAGATAGGGCTGTGGACTGATGACGCTCGGTCCGCTCCCCTGCGACTATCAGGAAGAGGCGGCACAGGCTACAGCTCAGGCCGAGACGGAGCGGCCGGGAAAGTAAGATGGAGCGGCGGCGTGGGGAATAGGC
This sequence comes from Macrophomina pseudophaseolina, assembly GCA_022204955.1. NCBI lineage: Eukaryota > Fungi > Ascomycota > Dothideomycetes > Botryosphaeriales > Botryosphaeriaceae > Macrophomina > Macrophomina pseudophaseolina. The sequence continues at coordinate 10,063 of JAJJID010000231.1, forward strand.
GTGGGCGAGGGCCGGGGAAGGTGAGGTCTTGGGCGCGGAGGCGGGCGCGAACGGAGTCTTGGGGCGCGAGCAGGGCAGCAGCAGGCAGGGCAACAAGGTGCAGGCGCAGAGTTGACGCAGCGCGGAGAGGCTTAGCCAAGGGGGCAAAATACGCGGAGTTACGGCAACGCAAGGGTCGCAGGGACGAATCACGACGTCAGGCGCACGCAGCGATTAGAACTCTCATTCTTGCCGCTGTGTAGACATTTCCGGGCTGCCTTGGAGCGTCAAGTTCTGAGAGCCTGAGGCGGGCTCCGCCTCTGCGTGCGACCAAGCGCCGATGATGATGCTGGCTGCGGAGGGCGTGCTGCACGACAGTTACGCCGTGTACAGGCGCGCACCCGCCACACGCTGACGTCGCTGGACCGCCAGCTCCCCCCTGAGCCTTCAGCGATCGCTGTGGCAGCGCGCGTTTGGGCGAAAGTGCCAGGCCACCTGGCGCTCAAGGCTCCGGCCTCTCCCTGCCTCTCAACCATCTCCGTCTGTGCCTCTGTCCTTGCAGCCACGCTACACGTACCTCTCGCAGCTTCTCCAATCTCCTCAAATTCAACTGCGCACGCAGCTCTACCGCCTGCCCGCCCATGTCCTCGTTCGGCGCATAGCCTCCCAACACCGCCTTCCAGCTCACCCGCGCTTTCGACCCTCTCCCGCATCTCCCGCCGCGCTGAAATTGCGGTCTCCAGCGCAATCTCGCCCTTTCACGCCGCCCACTCGAGCTAGATCTCTCTCCTCCGCCGTCCACTGACCACCTCTCCGCCCTCTCCGCTCTCGCTCGCATCCGCCCGCGCCCCCGCCCGCGCCCGCGCCCGTACCGCCTCCTCGCCCACCATGGCCGTCGCGTCGATCCAGGACCGCACGCCCGAGTTCCGGAGCATCCTGCAGCAGGCCCAGCGCCGCGTGCAGAGCAACAAGGCCAGCGCTCAACGCCAGTCGTTGCTGTCGCAATCTCAGAAGCAGCAGGCGCAGTCGCCTCAGCGCCAGCGCAGCGAATTCGCGCGCAAGGCCGCCGAGATCGGGCGTGGCATCTCGGGCGCCATGGCGAAGCTTGAGCGCCTCGCTCAGCTCGCCCGCCGCAAGACACTCTTCGACGACCGTCCGGTGGAGATTGCCGAGCTCACCTATGTGATCAAGCAAGACCTGGCTCAGCTTAACACCTCGATAAAGCAGCTGCAACAGCTCTCGGCTGCCCAGCATCCCCAGAATCAGAAGGACCAAGAGGGCGAACACAATAAAAACGTGCTGCTCCTACTGCAGGGCCGCGTCGCCGACGTTGGACTGTCATTCAAGGAAGTGCTCGAGCTGCGCACCAAGAACATCCAGGCCTCCAAGTCGCGCACCGAGAACTTCGTTTCGTCCGTTTCGCACCAGGCTCAGCCCTCTGGTCTCGACCCCGGCCGCACCGACTCGCCTCTCTACCAAACGCCCTCGCGTGGCCGCAGTCCAAAGCCTGGATTCCAAAACACCAACGCCGCCCAGCAGGACCTCCTCACACTGGAGCCTAACGGGTCCGGCTCATCGGCACTCAACGGCGGCAGAGGCGGCGGTGGGGCTATGTCCGACCAGCAACTCATGCTCATGGAGGAAGCGCAGCCTACAAACACCTACATCAACCAACGCGGCGAAGCAATCGAGGCCATCGAGCGTACCATTTCCGAGCTGGGTGGCATTTTCGGCCAGTTAGCGCAAATGGTTTCGGAACAGAGCGAAATGATTCAACGCATTGACGCCAATACCGACGACGTCGTCGACAATGTACAGGGCGCGCAGCGGGAGTTGATGAAGTACTGGAACCGTGTGAGCGGAAATAGGTGGTTGGTCGCCAAGATGTTTGGTGTTCTTATGATTTGTAAGTTTCTGCAGCTTCTTTACCTCATGCGAAGTTCATGCACGCTAACTCGCCCTGCAGTCTTCCTCCTCTGGGTCCTCATTGCTGGTTGATAGACGGCACACTTTTTTTTTTCCAGCATCGACCACACTGGCGTTACGGTGACATGTTTATTTTCTGGATAAATGTCTGCGCAAAGCGAGCGGGATGTCAGGATAGACGGTGACGCATGCGCGCGGCTGTACAGATGACTTTACTACCACCCAGGCACTGTATCAGTACCTTTTCGCTTCTTCCGTATGTGCTTGCTCGGCCGTAGGCACGTAGAACCTTTGTAATCTACTCGCGAGAGCATCGTGCGCTGGCCGCCCCTCATTCGTCTCCATAGAGCCCTGTCGGAAGCAGTAGTCTCTTTTGTTCGACAACATCTATGTACTTTATCCAACAGCAAATGTCTAATGCTCAGATCTATACATCCATGCATTGTGTCCGGCTATGGAGGACGTGATGGAGTACTTTTACTCTTCCCTCTAATGATCATGCTATCGCGAAAGGTATGCAACTAGTTCGAAGGAGTCATTCGGGCGAGGAAGTTAAAATAATGGAATATACATGCCCGAAATAAAATATTGAGTGTCCCGATGCGGGGCAACAACTGCAATGATAGATGTTGTAGCCTCCTATCAGCGTGCCCGCATGTAGTAAACAACATGGAATGGATCTACGAACCATCACAGAAATTTTGAAACACCGGAACGCTAACCCTCATAGAAGCACAGCCTGCTTGACAGGAAATCTCATTGAAAAGACCAATTGTGGGGTCGACAACCCCCACGCCGATCCGGTAGTGGCAGCTACTTCTTTCCTTGGTAGCCCGACTGGCACTTCCAGTACATCTGATCCTCCTCAAAGTATAGTACCTGGCGCGAAAGGAGCTCTGCCGGTAAAGTCTCTTCTTCGTAAGCTCGGCGGAACTAAATGGCTGAGATAGCTACGAGCATTACCTGGCTAGAACAAGCCATATTCTGGCTTTTCAGATAAGACAACAGAAATTACAATCGGAGAGGCTGAAAGCAACCCGCTTAGCAGCTATCCGATGCGCTAGCAGCCATCATCACTTGCGCTCGGTGGTATATGTCCACCATATCCGCCATCTCTCTTTCAGCTCCGGCCTTGTCATTCTGCGCGATGTAGAGATACTCACTCCTTGAAACCTTGGTAGCTATTGCGGCGTCTTAGTACGATTTCGGAAGACATGAAACCTTTATACTAAGAGAGAAGACCTTGAAGTTTTCAATAGTAATGTTCAGTTCCTGGCGCTCCTCCAACGATAGCCCAATGCTGCGAAGTCTGCTCGTATGCTGCGGAGCTGAGCAGATTGGTTGTCTCGGGGGTTATCCGGGGCTTCTGCACGTACATTAAAGACGCTGCTTGAAAGCTGAGAGGGGCTTCGACTTTGCGATTACGGGACCTGTGTCTCGACAGGCAATTTTTCCATTTCTTCGAGCCCATACGAGTCTCTCGTCAATATGTGATGCTCGAGTGGCATTCCAAGGTGCGAGCCCACGAACTGCATAGGCACATGTGTTACCAGAGCGGCTCTACCGAGAGGAGGGCTCTGTGCTTACCACGGCCAGCAGCAAAAGCCACGACAAAAGAGTTCCGCCCGACCCAAGAACTTAATATCACCCTGAGTGCACCCGATTTGGCTTTGAAGCTTCTCGAACACCAAGTGTAACTTGAGAATTGTCTGTGGCGACCAAGAACCATGCTCAAACTGGACCAAAATAGCTGACTTGGACAGGGGCTCTGTGAGCTCGGAGTACTATGCAAACCCACTGTGACAGATCGAATTCCCCGTTGATCAGGCTGCACCACGGGCATTGTCTGGCAGAATCTTCTAGATCCCTGAGGCATTCATGATGAGGCTCTACGCGCTCCTGTCCGCATACCCCAATCGCCGGCAAATGATTATCCTTCTCATGTACGATGGTCCACGACTGGAAGTTCAGCAATGCCTGTATATGAGATGAGGAGCGATTTGTAGCCTTCCTTGCTGCTGCCTGGGGGGCTGGCCTACGAATTTTGGGAAATTTCTCCCAGGAAATGACCACATAACAACGCGAATACGGCCTGTGAATCTTGAGAAGAAAGCAAGCTCGGTGAAAGGGAGAAGTTACACAAACACGCCAGCTGTAGATTTTATAGACCTGGTACAGCGCGGTTCTGTACGCTGCTTATTCCACGTGTTCTGCAGGTATGACCGAACACAGGCATGCGAGTGGGCGCCACTTCGAACGCAGCAGCCACACTCAACTCCGTCTCCTCTCTTTAAACACCAAATGCAGAGGCTGATTCGTCATCGTAAAGGTATCCATCGGCCACTTCTCAAACTTCACGCCATCCTCACCCGGCGCGAAGTCGACATCAAACTTCAGCGCAATCCGGCTGAGCAAGCAGCGCAGCTCCATATACGCCAAAGTCTTCCCGGGACAGGAGAAAATGCCTGCAGATATCACAAGTCAGCCTCACCTCTGTTGAAAAAAAAAAATAAAAAGCCCTCGACACAGCCCAAAGCATTCCATCCCACACGCGCCCCGACTCCGCATCCGAGACACGCAAAGTGTCACACACACACAGAACAATCAAAACGGAAAAGACGCAAAACTCATCCTTACTAAACGGCAAAAACGCCAGCGCCTCCTCCCTCGTGTCAACGCCCTCCCACCTCTCCGGCCTCCACACCTCGGGCTCCTCCCAATACCGCCCGTCGCGCTGCACGCTCCACGTCGGCACGCTGACGATGGTCCCTCCGGGAATAAAAACGCCGTCGACGGTGATGCCCTCGGGCGGCGTCACGCGCTGCAGGCCCTGGCCGACGGACGGCTTGAGCCGCATCGTCTCGTTGACGATGTGGTCGACGAGGGGCACCTGGCTGCGCACGGCGTCGTTGGTAACGGTGTGCTCGCCGTCCGGGAAAGCCGCGTCGAGCTGGCGTTGGAGGGTGGCGAGGACGCGCGGGTTCTGCACGAGATAGTAGAGGGCGTGGGCGGCGACGGAGCTGGTGGTGTCGCTAGTGGCGGAGAGAGGTGTCAGCTGTGGGGCAGACGAGCGAGTGAGTGGGATGGGAGGCGCGGGAATGTGTGCTTACGATCCGGCGATGATGAGGAGGATGGAGTCTTGCAGGAGGGACTGCTGGGTCTGGCGGTCGGAGGGCGATTCGCCTTCGAGGAAGTCTTTGAGGAGGTAGGAGGTCGCGTCTTGCGGGATGCTGCCGCGCTCCCATTTCTGGCAATGGGGTCAGCAGTGATCGTTGATGTGGAGGGGGCGCGTCTCGTACAGCCTGCTTGTCCCTCATGGCGCCGCGGCACCACTCATGCATGACCCCCCAGTCGCCGGAGATGCCGGCTTGGGTGAGCATGCGCAAGAACCAAGGGATGGTCCCCAAGTAGCCGAGGACCTTCATGCCATCCTGGAGTTGTGTAAGAGATGTTTGAACACCGTTGGCCATGATTTTGCCGTCGCCAGCCTTCAGCAGATTGTACTCCTTGGAGAAAATGACATCGCCCATGACATCGAAGGCGAAATAACACATCCACTGGGTGACATTGACAGGCTTGCCATTGAAGGCGCCGAGCTTCTCAATGGCTGTGGCCACTTTGTTCTGGACGCGAGGCTCGTAGCTGTTTAAGGCTGTAGTAGCGTTTTTAGGGAATGATTCAGAGTGTGTGGCGGCTCAGAGTCACAGTAACTCACCTTTGGTACTGAATCCTTGGTCGTAGACCCTCCTGCGCTTGTTATGTTTTTGGAAGTTGATAATATTGAACAGGCTGGTCTCCTCGTCTTCAAATTCGTTGTTGCGATAGAAAGGGGATTTCTGGAGGGGAGACTTTCCACCGTAGAACAATGGAATGGCTGATGCGCGAAGGACGGAGATCTGCCGAGGGCCTATTTTACTTTGTCAATGTTTCTTCACATGGCTTGTTGCAACAGCGGATTCCTGACCTGTGCGAACAAAGTCCCCGTACTTTTCGTGCAGCTTGTGAATTTCCACCATCAGCTGCATGTTCTTCGCCTCCAAGTGCATTTGGTAGAACTTGGAAAGGCGTGCCTGCCACGGGCCGGGGAACTTGTTCAGTGGGGAGAGGAAGAACCTGCGCACGCCGATGCTGGCATAGAGGCCAACAAGCGCAGCGGTGGCAAGTGGTATGACCTGCAGGACTGCGGTGATGATTCCATTCCCAAGATAGTAAGCAGAAGCAGCAACAGAAGACCAGAAAAGGACGCTGAAGCCCCCTAAGAGACGCCAGGCATAGTCGTCAAGCTGAAAGTTCTGCGATACGACATGAAAGGCGATGCCCAGGCAAGCAGCGGCTGGTAAGGAGAGGAAAGCTGGTGGGGATGTCGCTTCCTGAGGACTGAAAGCGTCAGGTGTCGCATTCATGATAGCGGGGTGGCAAGGGCAAGCAATGTGGAGTAGCAGAGAGCCGGGTCGCCTTGGATTTAAATATGATGCCCTCCTTCAGCCCCCAACAGTGGCTGAGACGGACTTATGGAGACAACGCACGCTGATGGCCGCACGGGATGAGCGAGGCAGAGAGTCTTACTATCATCCCGGAAGATAGAGTCAGAAGACGAAGGCTACTTCACAGTAACCAAATTAGTGGCCGAGAAATCTCACTTCAAGAAAGTTTCACATGCCCAACCGCTGTCATCATTCGATGGCATCTGATGGATCAGAGAGCGGCCTAAGTACCATCACCATCAGTGCCGACGGGCCTGGTGGTGGTCGTGCAACCATTCGTCAGATGTTCGCTGGTAGCTTCCTGTTTCGGATCACAGTTTTACGAGGGATCTGGAAAATAAGCGCTAAAAAAGTTCAAGTCGCTGCCGTACTTCTGGTCTGACGGGGTTCAGCCAATCATTCCGCGCTAAATATATGGTGCTTACGACACATTACCCCTTGAGGCAGTTGCATGGCAGAGTTGGGAGGCCACTCTGTTGTTCGGACGGACGTGTCTCCTGCAGTAACGAAAAACATTCCAAGGCTTGGAAGTACCTCATTTGCCCGCCGAGCAATTGCGCAGACTCCTGACTGGACGCTCGGGAGCTCGGCTGCTTGACCTGCTTCGTTGCTGACCAGGGACGCCGGCGGCTAATATGCTGTGAGACCAGTCGTGCCCTCCCCACATGGGTTGCCAAGTAACGGTCCGCGAATAGCCCTGTCCCGCAACAATGGCTGCTTTAGGTCAGCAATGCTATATTTGCGGACTGGTCATTTGAAATCATTGTGTTAGATTGCCGAAGTCTGGAGATTTGGTACATGATGAAGGAGGTTATGCATTTTGCAGCGCACGCTCCCATTTCTAGAGGCCGACATGCACGGATAGAGTCTACCCATCACACCGCACGTGCCGATTCAGATGTCGGTAATGAAGAGGTATCTATGGACTTCTCCATTTTCCCGCTTCGATGGTGAGTACGTGGAGCACAGCGTTTGTCCGATGAGACATGACTGACGGGGACGGCGCTTACCATGAACTTCCTCATGCGGAAACTACTCTTCAATGATGGAGGGCATGTTGTCTTGAGGCGGCGCTTATAACTCCGTGTCGCACAACCTTCGGGTCACAGCATGAACACGACCTGATTAGTCTCACACAGACGTTATAATAAGCTTCTACACCACCCTGGCCTGAGGAAAGAGACATGATCGATGGCACATACCTTTATCAAGTCACCTCGTATGCTGTGATGCTTCTGTAAAACGGCGTACCACGGGCTCGTTCTTCTCTATCGCCGTGACCGGAGGAGCCGGTGCTGGAATTTCCCACGAGCAAATATACTTGAAACCTGAGGCATCCCGAGGCCTCAGCCACTCCTCAGACTTCCTAATGAAGTCCATGGAGTCGTCCGAGGCGCTTGACCACGAGTACTGCGGACTCCCGGACCACCGCACGGCCGCAGCTTTCCGCACGAGCTCGCGCAGCTCTTCGGAGTAGGGCGTATCGCACACGCTGGCGGGATGGATCCAGAAGTTCTTGCCAGCCTTGTTCTTGGCGGAGTGCGGGTAGTGGTGGCAGTGCTCGTTTTCCCTCTCGTGGGCGTGGTTCCACGGCGCCTGGACCGCGCGCAGCGACAGCTCCACCGTGACCTTGAAGCGGACACACTCGGGCAGCAGCAGCAGCGCCTCCTTCAGCTCCTCGCCGTCCACGAACCCCCTGCCGGTCGGCCTGGAGAAGACGACGTCGGCCGTTCGCAGCTGCGGACGCCCCTGGAAGCCAACATACTTCAGGAGAAAGAGCAGGCCGCCAGCGTTGTCGAGGGTGAATTGATTGGTGGAAGCAAAGACGGCCAGGGCTTCGGCATGAATGGAACGCGAGACGAGCAGCAGGGCGAGCAGAGTCTTTAGCTGGCAGCTTCTGATATGCTCATCGGTGACGTGCACGCCCTGGGGGTCCCGCAATGCCTCTATCAAGATCAGTTGACGCAGTTCGGCGGGAAGGTCCAGAAGGCGGGCGCGGTGGGAGGGGTGCCTGAGAGCAGCACGGGACGACGGTGTATTCGGCCTTGAGCTCGGGGCCGGCGAAGACGACATGCCAACAGGGTGTGGATGGCTCAGCGAAGTGATTGGAGGTGGGGGATCCGAGGACAGGGAGTGACTGATGGAGAGCGAAGTCGGGCATTTCGGCCTAAGAGACGCACAACTGACGTGTCGTGACCGCCATAACAGAGATGTAGCCCAGCCCCTCACTCGTCGGGTTGGTGTGTGGTGGGGCGACGGCCCGGGCGGGAAACACTCCCTTGGCCGCCGCATACTTAACTAACCTTCTTCCGCCCCGCTTAACTAGCATAGTCCCTCTCAACCGCCAGGCCCCGCTCGTTTGTCGGACCGTCGGATTTAGCACGGTCCGCTATCACGCGCTCTAGCCACGGCCGAGGCTCTCGGGGCTGTGGTTTCGGGACCACATCCCAAACTGCCCTCTTAAGCATGTCATTCAGCTGGACTGGAAGCGCGCCTGGTAGCCCCCGTTCGTTCATCACTCGAGGCATCTACCAGTAATCAGCAGAATGTCAATCCTTCCCCAGCAATTCCCGGACATTGTCTTCGAGAAGCTTGTGCCTCCTGCTGAACACCCCGGCTATCTATACGATGGCTTCAACCCGTCCAAGACCGTCCTCCCCAAAGGCCATACCAAGGCCCCTGGCAGACGGCCGTTTGGTGTAGAAACGTTGTTCGAGAAGGATGTGGGAATCAAACTCCGTGACGGCGTTACCATATACACCGATATTTTTCGGCCCGCCTCTTCAGAGGAGGGAAGCGCCAGGGTGCCTGCAGTCATTCCCTGGAGCCCCTACGGCAAGACTGGAAGAGGTATGTTTTAGCAATTCTTTGCAAGTTGGGTCTATTGAACCTTCAAAGGCCCCCAGAATTACGACACCATGGGCCCATACCGAATGGGGATAGCCCTGGACCGAACATCGGGCTACGAGAAATTTGAGGTATTGCTTTGTCGCAATAGAAAGCAGGCCCAGAGTTGGTCTCCCGCTGATTCCTTGTTTTTTATAGGCTCCTGATCCAGCTGAGTGGGCTGAGAGGGGTTATGCCATCGTAAACGTGGATGCCCGCGGCGCTGGAGACTCCGAAGGCGACATCTGCTTTTGGGGGCAGCAGGAAGCCGAGGACATTTATGACGTTGTCGATTGGGTCCATAAACAGCCATGGTGCAACGGCTCAGTTGCATTTGCGTGAGCCACTCTCAAGCCATGCATCCAAATACGCCCTTATTAACATTTCCCCCAGCGGAAACTCATGGCTGGCCATCTCCCAACTCAATTTCGCATCGCGCTTCAGCCACCCCGCTGTCAAGGCTCTCGCCCCGTGGGAGGCCGTTACTGATGTGTATCGGCAACATGTGATCCGAGGCGGAGTTCCCCGTGTGAAGTTCATGGACATGATCACAAAAGGTTTCGCAGGTAGGCTGCCTCATCCTCTACCGCTTTGCCGTCATATTCTGACTACATACAAGGTCATAACCGTGTTGAGAGTATGCGCGGAATGTACTTGAAACATCCGTTCCATGACTCCTATTGGGAAGACAAGACAATCAAAGTGGCGAACATCAAGGATGTACCGCTGTATCTAACGGCTTCGTACTCGTGTGTCATAACTTGTTCCGTCTCCAGAATCACGCTAATCAGATTCCAAGTACTGGTATTCACTCGGAAGGTTCTTTCCACACATTCATGAAGGCCCAAACGCAGCAAAAGTGGCTCCGCGTGCACGCAAGCCAGGAATGTAAGTGGCTACAAAACGCATCGAGCGCCGTAAGCTTACAAGCATTCAGGGCACGATATCTATCGTGGCGAGATCAACGACGAGCTCCAGCAGTTCTACGATCGGTACTGCAAGGGAGTTGACAACGGATGGGAAAAGACGCCGCGGTTCCGCATATCCCTTTTGGGTTTCAATGGTAGTCCGGCAAAGTCCATCATTGAAAGGGCCGAAGAGGGCTGGCCCATCCCGCGGACTAAGCAAATCAAGTACTATCTCGATTCGGTGCAGAAGAAGCTTGTTTCTGCAGTTCCGCAAAGCGAGGCTTCTGCCTCGTATGAAGCGCATAGTCTTACAGACACCCTGGTGCGCAATAACAAACAACCCTCAGGCCTCTCACACGCTGACTTAATGCAGGACTTCACCGTCACCTTCGATAAATATACCGAGCTTGCAGGGTACCCCACTGTGAAGCTCTGGATATCCTGCAATGAAAAGGATGATATCGATGTTAATGTCCAGATCAGGAAGATCAGCCGAGACGGCCGGCCTCTCAAGCATCTAAACTACCCTTGCCCCGTGCCGGAAGAAGATGTACCCGACACCAACGTCGCCAAATTCCTCGGTCCTGAAGGCATGCTCCGCGCTAGTCACAGCTGTACCAAGGAGTATCGGGACGGCAGACCATTCTACACTTCCACCAGAAGCGAGCCTATCCCCGCTGGTACAATCGTGCCGCTGGAAATTCCGGTGTGGCCTATCGGAATGGTTTTTGAGAAGGGCGAAGGCGTCATGTTAAGAGTTGCAGGATACGATCTGCGTCTTCCAGAAGTTGAGATGCTTCGGCCTACAGAGCCGCTGGATGAAAACATTGGACGGCACGTGGTTCATACTGGCGGCAAATACGACAGCCATCTTGTTCTACCTGTCATCTCGTAGTGGCTTGTATGTAACAACCGTGAGCAACGAATTTAGTTGCTTGGATGAGGGAATCGAACAGAAAGGAACGGCACAACACCCCTTATTTGTTATCTGATGTGGCAGTCACGGGGCCAGCGCCGCCACGACCTTCCTCCCCCTCTGCTTTTTTCTTTTTTGGCTTCTGTTTCGCATCCTGCTCCTTCTCCTCAGCATCACCCATTTCAGCTTTCAAGATTTCGATTTGCTTCTCCAAAGTCTCGGGCAACTTCCCGGAAGCCTCTTGCGCGCCAGTGGAGGCGCTCGAATAGAGCAAGGACAGCAGGGACGCTACCCATGCTTCCTTCAGATATGCAAAACTGAAACCGTCGGTGAGTTCTGCAACACGCTTTGAGACGGCCGGCTCAGCCTTGAGATCCGGGTTGTCGGCGAACTTGTTCCTCCACCAGTCGCAGTAACGGATGCGGGCCTCCAGGGAAGGTGTCTTGAAATGGTACTTCCTGTCAAACCGTGAAGGACGCTTGGACAGACCCGGGTCAAGATTATCCACTGCAAAAAAATCAGTACCTGTTTGGGGGAAGGCGGGACTCCGAAACTTGACTTACGGTTATTGGTCGACCCGATCATGAGAATCCCATCATTATTCTCCAACCCATCAATCTCATTCAAGAAGTACGAGCGCGCCTCCTCCTTGACCAGCGAATCCACGTCCTCGAACAGCAACAGACACGGCGCCGACCTGCGCGCCTTCGTAAAGATCTGCCGCACCGACTGCTGCGGCCCGAACGACCGCTGCGCAAACGTCTTCACGTACAGCGTCGGGATCGGGTCGTCCCTCTGCATCAGCGTCTTCACGAGCGCCTTCACCGTCATCGTCTTGCCGTTCCCGGGCGTTCCGTGGAAGATGAGGCCGCGCTTCCACGGCGTGCCGAAACGCGCGTACTGCTCCCTGGCGCCGAAGAAGCCGACGACGTCGCGCATGATGCCCTCCTTCATCTGCTCCTCGAGCACGATGCTCGCGGCGTCGACATCCTGGATCGCCTTCCACAGGTCCCGGTCCTTGCGCCAGCGGCCCTGGTCGAACACCCACACCTCGTTGTGGCTGCCGTGCTCCGCCCACGCGTTGGCGGCCAGCAGCAGGGCGTCCGTCGCCCCGCAGTCGCCCGTCTCGACGTCCTCGTCGTCACTGCCGCGCTGTTTGAGGACGTAGAAGCGGATATCTGGCTGGCAGAAGGGCCCGTTCTGCCCCTCGGCGGCGTAGACGAGGAAGGCATCGTCGCGCCAGGTGTAGTCGTACAGGCCGAATGTGACATTGTCTGCAAGTTTGCCGAGCTCACCAGAGATCCGGCGCGCTGGGGGTTCGTAGGTGCGGGTACGAAGGAGTGGCGCGAGGGTCCCATTAGTCTTTGCATCGCCGCTGGTGTGGGGTGTGGCGATGGCGTGGCCGGCTTTGGCGTAGGTGAGGAGGTTGCAGGTGGTGACGGCGAGGTGATGCGTCGGGTAAGCGGCGCGCAGAGCGGACTGGATGACGGTGTCGGAAGAGATGCGCTGGGCAGAGGCGTGGGCGTGGTAAGCGGAGAAGATGTCTGAAGGAGTGGATTCGCCTCCCTCTCCGAGAATGGAGGGAAGAGCCGTGGTGTTGTGGCCCATGGTAGAATATCTGTGTCAAAGGAAATTTAACACCAGTTGATAGAGCCCGAAGTTGGCACTTGCTTCATTTATATATCGTTAGATGAATCAATAGCCGTCTAAACGCAACATCTGAGGTGCATACAAGGCTGCTACTGCCCGGTTGCTGCCTTGCAGAATATCATGCACGAAATGGTTACGCTAGGGCAAAGGGCGGGGATACCTGAGCAGGCAGCAGCCTGCTTATTCAATGGCCGCGGCATTTGGGGTCGTTCTCGGGTTTCCATTGGTGCTACTATGCCTCTTCAGAAGTGGGTATTCCTTGTATGGGTGTGAGGATACGGGAAGGATGGCTGCAACTCCATCTCATTGGTCACTGATCGTCGTGATCTGCAGAGGCGCTGACTTTGCCACATCAACCGGTCGTGGCAATAACCATCTACACTGCTGTGGATGTCTTCTTCCATTAATTTGGAGTATGACGCAAATGACTATCAACGGTATGGGAAACAGTGGCCGCAATAGTTGGCTGTGGGTGGGTGTGGGGTGTCGCTCCAAGAGAAACTGCCATTGACCTAGATAGGGCCTGGGTAGTTGCATCAGGCATACAGACGGACATTCTATAAGCATCGAACGACAATAGCGTCCGAATCACTTATCTGGCAAGCCCATAAGCCTCGGAGTACATGGCCATGGATATACTGTGACCGTACTTCTGCATCCGGTTTGAATTTTCGTAGAGACGATGACGATGCTTTTTATCGTCTCCTGTGCTGCCTCCATAAATACTTTCGGTATCCACTCTAATTTTAGCCGGATACACGCTGAGGATATGTGCCGGAATCGTCTCTGTGGCAAAAACAAACGCTTCCAAGTCTATTCTCGAGCAATAGGGTTTTCTCCAACATCTTCGCGCCCGTCTTACAGCTTTGCACCCAGTTCCTTCGCTGCCCGTTCCTTCAGGATTTGCTTCAGAATCTTACCCGTTTGAATCCTTGGCAGCTCTTTCACGAAGACGACACCGCCCTCTAGCCGCTTGTACGATGTCAACCTCTCTGCCACATATTTCTTCACCTCATCTTCTTTCAACAAGGCCGCTTCTAAACTTTGCTTCTTGACAACATAAGCACGCGGAAATTCCGAACCATCGTTGGACACCTTGACACCAATAACCCCCGCATCGGCAATCTGTGGATGGCAAAGTAGAACGCCTTCAAGCTCTGCTGGAGCAACTTGAAAGCTCCGAACTTCAATCATCTCCTGCGACAGAGCCGGCATCTTCAGCAGCGTTCATACAAGTAAGAAGGGCCGATACTTACCTTCTTTCTATCCATGATGTACCATTGCTTGTTCTTGCTGCTGCAGTAGGCAATATCTCCGGTGGGGAAGTATCCATCCGAATCCCACACAGAGTTGGCTTGCGGGTTGTCCACATATCCCATGAAAACGCACGGGCTCCGGACCCATATCGCTCCCGGGACATCGTAGCCCGAGATATCAAGACCAACCTCATCAACAATTTTCAAGTCCACATCTGGAAGAGGCACGCCTATGCTCCCCGAGCCGTCGTCATCATCAGGCCATTTCAGTGTCGTGACCAGGCACGTTGTCTCCGTCATTCCGTATCCCCTGGGTCCCGCAGTCAGCAGAAAAACAGAGCACAACCCGGTGTATTAAGCAGCATATAGATGGGGACAATAAGGAAGCAGCGACGGTAAACATACTGCGCAAAAACTGAGCCCTCCGCAAAGTACTTCTTCAGCCGTGCCTGCATCTCCCCGCTCAGCGGAGCAGCGCCCGCGCTCGCCGATTTGACACTCCGCAGCGCGCCTCTCTCCACCACGGCCGGCTCACTCAGCAGCGGGCCCCCCCAGGGCTGGCGGGATGCCCAGGTACGTGATCTGGTAGCGCTGGACGTACTGCAGAAACGCCTCGGGCTCGTAGCGCCGCATGACGTAGAACTGGGCGCCCGTCCGCAACGGCGCAAAATGCGTCCGCGCCGCAAGGCCCGCGTGGAAGAGCGGCGAGAACACGAGCCTCTGCTCCGGAAAGGGCGGCTGCAACGGGTTCTCGAGGCAGGTCTGCTGGGCGACGAAGTTGTAGTGTGAGATTCGGGCGGCCTTGGGGAGACCGGTGGTGCCGCTCGAGAAGAGGCGGGCTGCTTCGGTCCGCTTGGAGGTGTGTACATCGTCGAAGCGGACCCAGTCCTCTTCACCGTGGTGCAGGAGAGTTGTCCAGGATTGCAAGCCCACGGGGACGGCTTCGTTGGGGCGGTTGAAGACGAAGATGAGGGTCTCGGGTATTCCAGCATCTTTGGCTGGTTGGAGCACGTTCTGGACAATATCAGGCTCGGAGATGAAGGCCTTGATTTTGGCAGTTTTTATGGCGTGCGCGATTTCGAACTGCGCGTAGGCGCGGTTGATTCCCGCGAAGACGCCGCCAAATGCAACGATTCCGTTGACCACTATGGGATAGTCGACCTGCGAACGTAGGTTAGTACGTTCATCAGGCTGTTGCAGAGGTCTTACTTGCGTCATTAAATGCATGCAGGCATACGATGTCCCCCTTTTGCAGTCCAGCGGCCTTGAAGCCCGCGCAGAGCCTGCGGATGGTTTTGCGCGCTTGACGTACGTTGTATGATCGGGATGGGTCTGCAGCGTCGATGTAGATTGGACGGTCTGAGTCACATTTGGTATCACCTATTGACCAAGTGAGTATGTCTTTCGTGGGGATCGCCACGTGCTTGGTGGCTAGGAAGGGCATTTTGAACAACTGTAGTACTGGATGCGCTAAATTATCATCCCAACAGAGACAGGACAGAGAAAGCATCTTCCTTATCTATATCAGCAGCTGAAGGCGCTTCACGGCGTGCCGAGGTCTACTTACCAGGTGATTGAGCGGACCCCACACCAGCGACGAATTGGACCATGCGGGTAAGCCTTCAGCGTAGAATAAGCTCAAACCTTGTGAAGAAGCTCGTGGATACCACAACTCAGGCTATCGCGGCGGTAATGTGATGGATGTGATAGCATATCCCGCCAAGTCAGTCTTCCCCGCATACATGGTGACAACCGGATGTTCGCGGTAGTCCAACCATGCCCTCCGTCTTCTTTCCTGACTAGGCGGCACACCAAAGACCTTCCACCAGTTTCTGGCCCGACGATCCCGTATCACTTACAAAAATTTCTTCGAACAGCTGCCAGACTATCTTCCTACAGTACTAGGACAAAAGTTCTCGCACGGTCCACCGTGCCGCGCCAAAATCGCGTCTCGCACGCGTCATCCTCCTTCTTTGCACCACCCTCATGCCACCACAACGCACGCCTTTGAAGGAGCTGTTCGGTCCTCATGCTCCAAATCAGCCGTACTCTCCTTACCAGCGCGGCATTCTGCTTGCCTGCCAAGCGTTGGGGCAGAAGCCTGCCTAGTTTCGCAAGGAGCTTGGCGTGCCAAAATCGTCGCTACAGTCGACCTAGCTGCTCGCACCGCTACGCAATAACGGCAGGTCCCAACTTCGTTCTGGCCGGCCTAAACTACTATCAGATAGCGATAAGAGACATATTCTTCGTATTATACGAAAGGACCCAAAGATCACGTATAAGGAGGTCCGCGAACAAACAGGTGTTATCTACCACGACCGGACTATTGCACGCCTGCTAGCTAGATACGTATAATATACGCAAATGGCGCGCTGCAGGCCGGCTAGAGCTTACAGAAGAACACGCAGCCATTCGCCTTACCTAGGCACTCGAGCATTTGGACTGGACCGAGCAGCAATGGACGAAAGTCATCTAGTCAGATAAGTGCTCTGCGGAGCGCGGCAAAGGCGCGAAACGCGAGTAGTGTTTTCGCACACCCGGGCAGAAATGGGACCGCCCAATGATCCAAACGTACGCCAAAGGCAAGGACGTATCTATTATGGTTTGGGCTACATTTTCTGGAAAGCGTGGAAGGTCTAAATTGCACGTAATAGTGCGTGATCCGGAGGCTAAGCGAAATAGGTACTCCGCCAACTCCTATCTACAAGTACTCGAGGAAAACGTACCGCAGGTTTAGCGAAGAGGCATGCTATTTATGCAGGACAATGCCTCTATTCATACGGCTATTAAAGTACGCAAATGGTTTGAAGAAAGGCGTATAAATGTTATTTATTAGCCAGCATGCAGTCCGGATTTAAATCCGATCGAACACATCTAGTTTCATTTAAACGCGAAGGTTCTAGAGCTTTATCCAGAGCTTACAAACGCATCTAGGGGCGAAGACCTTATTAAAGAGAAGCTAGAGCAAGCACTAGAGGATGCATAGAAGCAATGGCCGCAGTCGTTATTTAACTCGGTACTAGGTAGTATAAAGCGTAGGTGTGAGGCAGTAATCGCTGCAGACGGCTGGCACACCAAGTACTAGTAGAAAATCAACACCAAATTCGATCTTAGCACTTATTTTTGACCTATAAGCAACTTTGTATAAGCAGCAGAAAGCGTGCGTTGAGAAACAGCGACTTTGTTAGGTCGTGGTGATCGCTTATGCTCGGCAAGCGTACGAGAACTTTTGTCAGGTCACTGTATTTCGAAGTCCAGCAAGGACTCTCTGCATTATGAGTCCAGGAACACAGAGACCCTGATCCACACAGCTACACGTGCAAATATAGCATACGCTCTGGATGAGCTGGCGGAGAGGGCTTTCCAATCCCACTCAAGCTTTTGCCCGCGGCACGCCGATTCCTTCTAACCTTCGATTACTTTCTTGCTCACTTCTCTCCGAGGTGAACGTCGAACATAAATGAAAGCAAGAAGCCATCAAGCAGCATTTCTTCCACTCCTGCTGCGAGAGGAACCGGTTACACTATGGAGGCAGGTGTTGGAGCTTTCGTGTATTTAAGGTTTACCGGTAGTAGCGTAGCTTGGCCGTAGCAGGTATAAGAAGGCCCCCGCCCGCCTGCCACGGCTCATCACCAAAAATCTCATGCTTCATCGCCAAATCCAACAGCAGGGCATGCTAGTAGCTGTCAGTAATGCATACAGCTGAGTTGGAGGAGGGTAGGCGATCGAGCTATATGAGTTTTACTCAATGCTCGGTTCCCGTCCCGCTCAGATTATGCCAAACGATAAGTTATATAACCATCATTTGGACCTGGTATATGGAGGTACGGGTCCCAGTATCTGCCGATTCCTGTCAGTGACCAATCCTCGGAAATGAAAGGCTTTGAACAGCTGACTCATTGTGCTAAACCCCACGCATGGAGATATATTCATAGGCAACTTTGTAAGCCCGAAGCAAGGGTTATGTACACTGGAATGGGGCATCTGCAGCCACCATCAAAGGGTGTCTGCTCGCCGGCGTGATAAAGCGATTATCTTGGAGAACGGTGGACATGCAACTGCTTTCCGTAAAGCCACACTTGCGGCATACCGCTACCAACGTTTCGCATCCCCAATGTTGGTGTATAAGAACTTATTATCTTACCACTTGCCTAAAATCTATTGTAGAAATCATTTGACAGGGCTCTTTCCACATTCAAGTGCCACCACCTGGCTTGGGTGGGGAGGATTCTTCAGCAAATTCGGGTATAGGTACTGCTATCTGCGGTTGCATTCCATGTTCTGTCGATATACATTGGATCGATATTTTTCAAAGCGTCGGTCTTTTACTTTATATTATTGAAACAGCCATCTGCCTCCAATGTAGATCTCATCTGATGGACTAGAACTTTTCTTGAACGTGTCATTCACAACCATGGACACGGAGATATTCCAAGCCGGGTCATGTTGAGAATACGGCATACACTTAGGCACGCACTCAAAATGTCCCATGGTAATCCTCAGATCAACCATCGCATTAAGTTTTTAAATTTAAGTAGCTATGACCTTTTCAAAATTGTTTAGAACCAAGACATTATTCAAGATTTCAGACTCGACTTTTTAAAATTTTATGCATTGTATAGTCAAGCATTATCTACATTTCTACAGTGGTTGAGGCACCGCTATCTCCAATTCAATTCTTCTTTAATTGAAATACTTCTGCCGCAACGTGGAGTTGGAACCTCGCGAGGCAATATTCGCCCTTAAAATCGCCGACACCTTCTTACCCCTTATTCATTGGCTCAAGTACTATGGTCGTCGGTAAAACATTAACACCTACTTAATTCACTCCTTATAGTATATGCGAAGGTTCAAAAGCCCTCCAGCGGATCCGGAAACTAGATCAATCCTGGATCAAGCCACCTTACGCCAGACCTTCAAACCTCGGATGCCACTGGTATGACGTGTTCTTGTCTAGTCAATCACCTTTTACTTCGCGTTGATGTAATAGGATGTGTGGTAGGTGGTGATTCGCTAATTAGCATAGCGACTGTTACAATTAATAGATCTCTATCAGTCACAATTATCGCCGATACATTGCAAGATCGCCCGCAGCATCTGATGCCGATAGTTAATTACGGTCGCTGGATTGAACGACAGTATATGATTATCCGCCGCGGATAAGAATAGCCAGCCCATAGTATATCTGGAACTTGCAGGATCAGGTTGCAAACAACGCGATGGTGGCCGAGTAGGAGGTAGACACAGGCATCGCCATAAGGAAGGGAGGGACGGTTGGGAGGGTGCGAAGGACGAGGAGTAATTGGGGGGAAGTAATACATGTATGTGCAGAACTGGAGTATGTACTGGCTTTGTCGCCCACCCGATATCTCCCGAGTATCTTTCTTCAGTGGCCAAGTTTTTCACCGCCGTGTACATTAACATACTCTCAGTACGCATGCTGCGTCGAGAAGAACTCGCTGATCAGCTCCACCTTCGCGGCACCCGCAATCAAGTAGTCACCCCATCCGTCGCCGAGGTGCATGGTGATGTTCTTCTGCGGGTCGTTGGGATTCCACTGCACCAACTCTCCGTCCGCGTACGAGCCGCCCTCGTTCGGGTTGTGCGTCTTCACAAAGTTGGCCCAATATCCGTTCATCTTGCGGGCGATGACGAAGTCTTCCTCCTCCCAAGGGAGGTCGGTGCCATAGAGGTTGTTGAGGGCGTAGCAAATCTCAGACTCGTGGTAGGCGCCCTGGTCCTGGCCCGGCGGGGCGTGGTCCCAGTAGTAACTGCAGATAGTATTCCTGTTAATGCTCTTTTCTTTTCTTTTGCGAGGGAAGGAATCAGACGCACGTATAGATGGGGCTAGTGGTAGGGCTGTTGTCCCAGCCGTTCGCGAAGAGCCAGCTGGACACGAGCGAGGTGTCGCGGTAGTGCGCGTTTTGGGCCATGCCTGCCTGTGTGCTGTTTGAGGCCGGGTAGAGCTCGAGGAAGCGCTGGGCGGTGATGTTACCGTATTGCTCCTGCAGGTTGGCGACGTACTCGGCGACCGTGATATTGATAGGCAGCTCCGCGCCACTCTCGTCTTTGGTGTTGCCGGTTATGACGGGAACGTCGTTGGCGGGGCCGTTGAGCATCGTGTTCCAGTACGTATCGGGTATGGCGTAGTAGTCGAGGTTGGCGGTCCAGCTGCCGGAGCCGGTGTTCAGGATCGTGTCGAGAGGAATCTGGCGGGCTTCATCGATGGTGGTGACGTTGAGGCTGTCCAGCATGCTGACGCCGGCGGCAAGGGCGGTGGACATGTTCTGGTAGTTCTCCGCCAGTGTTGATGCGAGGGGATCCCGAGGGTACCTGATGCCACTTTCGACAATAGCACCCTTGATGAGGCCCTTGGTCAGGGGGCTGTTGAGCATGTGGTAGGTGGCAGCAGAGCCGGCGGACTGCCCGGCGACGGTGATCTGGTCGGGGTCCCCGCCAAAGGCCTCAATGTTTTCATGAACCCATTTGAGCGCGGCGAACTCATCCAGCATGCCCCAGTTTCCTGAGACGTTGTAGCCAACCTCCTTGGTCATTTCAGCGTTGAGTTGCGGGTGAGCGAGCCAGCCCATTGCACCGTCGCGGCGGTTGTAGTTGACGAAGACAATGCCCTGGGCGGCCATGCCGCCGCCGTCAAACAGAGGCTGTGCGGCCGAACCACCGGCTGGATAGGACCAAAGCAGGACGGGCAGCTTTTTGTCGGTCGAGTTCGCGGACGTCCAGATATTCAGGTTCAGGCAATCCTCACTGGTGGTGATGTTGTCGGAGGTGGACACCTGCCGTTTAGTGGGACCGGATCCGAGGCTTGCCTGAGGACAAATATCGCCGAAAGCATTCGCCTGGAGGGTAGTGTTCCAGGCGGCGCGCTTTTGTGGTGGCCGCCATCGATTGCTGCCTGAAGTGTCTGCGGCAAAAGGGATACCCTTCCAAACAGTGATGTCTTTCCAGTTGGACAAGTTGTTGTTCGGCTCGCTGTCGAATGCGGCGATTCCTTGGACCGGGCCGTACTTGGTGTTGATGATTTGGTCGTAGAGGGCTGCGGATGCCACGTTGGCCAAGCCAACTGCCAGGGTGGTAGAGACCGCCTTCATATCGCAGGGGTCCTGGAACTCTGTGTGATGTGAGTGGTCTGCTGGACAACAACAGTTTCATACGGACGCTTATATACTCCCTACCTTATGTCCGAGCCACCTTCGGAGCCGACAAGAGATGTTCATTGTTGTTTCCTCGAAGGGCAGGTGACGACTGGGGCTTACGACTTCAGGCCTGGGCTTACGACTGCACGCAAGAGAAAAGGAGGCTTAAGCACCACGTATAGTGCCTCTTACAAGGAGTTATGAGCTTTTAATGATCTGTGTTCGTCAACTGAGGACTCCGACTGTGATGTAGAGCCACTAATTCTCGGGAGCTCGGACACGTATTCGCATTGAACAGGCTGTTTAATGCCCACCAGGACGCGTGTCCGGCAGAGACAAGGCAAGAAAGAAAGCCGAATGGATCCCCTCAGGGAGTTCCACACATACAAAGGCCGTTATACAGTTTGATCCGTTGACAGTCCATAGCACATGACAAGGGTACCGTGCAGTCAGTGACACGAAGCTGCTGAAGACGATGACCACCGTAGATCGGGCCGGTTGAAAATTTGATTTAGAACAGAAGGCTTGGCTCCACCAACGATTTAGCAATTTTTACCGTTTGTCGTAAGTGGTGGAGCAGGAGAGCAACCGTGTAATGAGCTTCAGTTGCCAGCATATGATAAAGACCGAAGCAGTCAGATACCTGACTATCCATGAACTCAGCATATACTAACATCTGGCCACCGGGCACAACTTATTCACTCAATCTCTCGGGCTTCCGTGGTGAGCAGGGAACGAATTGCGCGGCCAGCTTCGAATCATCATCTGCCTCAAAACGAGCGTGAGCTATGGCCAGACCGTGCTACGAGTCAAACCAGGCAACGAACGGGGTGCGGTGCCTTCGCAGAGTCTAATTTGGTCCAAATCGCTCTTGTTATTCACCTCTCCTAAGTTTTAGTGAGATTCCCCTCCGGTTCACTCGCTGCGATAACCTACAATGGCATATGGCAAAGGGGAAATTCTATGTGTGCGTGTTAGGGGCTAGTCCACTGCCCATGTTTGGCTATACGGAGGCTTAGCCAGTGCATGACAGGCTGCAATTGCGAAACACTTGCATGGGCCGACCTTGCAAAGGATAACCGGTATATTCGCACTCCTTTACACCCCAGTTGGCTAGGCTGGCGAAGCTTGCAGTCGCTCCGCACAACACAGGCAAGCAAGAGGAGTAAAGAATAAGAATCAGCCCGGCCCCCCTCCGGAAGAAAAACCAAAAAAAAAAAAAGAAACTCTTCATTCATACATCACTGTTTACTCATTACCCCATGGCCTATGTCCATTACAACTCATCCCTCTTCCTCAAGCTACCGCCAACGGGCCGCAACCTGAACAGCCCAATGCTGTGCCTATCGACCTCGGCCTCCAACGTGCCACCAGGCAGCAGCTGGCCAATCTTCTGTCCAAAGAGCGCGGTATGATTCGCGGCGAGCCCGTCCGCATATGGCATCGCGGTGGCATTATACCTCGTTGCGCTATCCTCAGCAATAGCCGTGGCATTACCAGCCAAGATGGCGCTGGCCTCCTCCTCGGACATGCGGTTGGCCCAGAGGTCGTACACGTCCCAGGTGGTGCTGAGCTCCTGCGGGGGCAGGTACGCACCGGCGGTGGCCTGGTCCAGGAAGATATCGGTGATGGAGGCGTTCATGGTGCGCGAGCTGTTGCCCGTGTTGATGAGGGCAACGGCCGTGTCGCCGTTGTCGAGGCCGCGCGTCCACAGCTGGATCTCGCCCTGGCCGTCGGCGTCGACGTCGTCGACGTAGTAGCGCCAGACGCGCTTGGCGGCAGTGCCGGACGGGTCTTGGTTCAGGGCGATGACGGCCGGATTGGAGTAGATGGCAAGGTTGGCGGGCGAGAGGGTGGGGATGTTGGTGCCGATGAGGAGGGGAGAGGACATCAGGGCCCACATGGAGAAGTGGACGACGTACTCGGAGTCTGCAGAACGATGCCAGGGTTAGTATCGGGCTCCGGGAAAATTGTATAGGGGTAAGTTGAGGCTCACCCGACTGGCCGCCGTTGCCAACCTCCAGCATATCCATGTCGTTGAAGGCACCCGGCTGCGTGCGGGAGACGATGGGCGCCATTTTATTCAGAATGTTCATGACAGAGCAATGGAAGCCAGGCCAGTTGCAGGGCGTCTCGACACAGGGGCAGCGGTCGTCGGGGCGCTGGAAGCTGTCGTAGATGTCACCGCTCATGCGGTAACTGTTGGAAATGGTGTATGCCCAGTCGTAAGGGTCGTCATTGCCCCAATTGCAGAGGGCATAGACAATCGGACGGCCGGTACTGTTCAAGGCCTTGCTCATGACGTTGTAGCGGTCAAAGCTGAGCTTGGGAGTGCCAGATTGGCCCTGGTTGTAACAATTGTCGTACTTCAAGTAATCGACGCCCCACGAGGCAAAGAGGTCGGCGTCGTTCTGCTCATAGCCCAAGCTACCCGGATACTTGCCGCAGGTATAGACGCCGGCGGAGCTGTACATGCCGTACTTCATGCCGAGGTCGTGGACGCGGTCGGCAATGTACTTCATGCCATTGGGGAACTTCTTGGGGTTGTGCACAAGGTACCCTGACTCGTTGCGGCCGGCGGACCAACAGTCGTCCAGCACAACGTACTTGTAGCCCAGGTCGCGCAGACCGTAGTCGACCATGGCCTGGGCGGTGTTGAGCAGCAGCTCCTCGGACACGTCGCAGTGGAAGGCGTTCCAGTTGTTCCAGCCCATCTGCGGCACCAGGTTCAGGCCGTTGTACGAGGTGGAGCCTGGAATGACCACATCCTGGGCGTTGGCAGTGGCGAGAAGGGCGAGGACGAGGGCGGACAACGAGTGGGAGGCCATGGTGGCGGTTGCGGCGGCCAATGGCTCGATGGCGGCTGTTAAAGAGCAAGCTTGAGGACATTGCGGGAAGGTGGAGCGCGGCGCGCAATTTATAGAGAGGAGCGGGCGGGACAGTTAGCCATGGTTGCATCGAGATCAGGCGTCAGTGACGGTGTCGGCGTCGGCAAGCGGCGTTGAACGGCAAGCATCCTGGATTTTGGATGCAGATGGCACGAGCCGCATGCCTTGAAGGGCGCGGAGCGGGTGGGGAGGGCGAGATGCTAACCAGAAGGGCAAAGGTTTGGGCGAAGGGGCGGAAATTGGCTGTCTTGGCCGCAGGAAGCGGTGTTTGCAATGACGTCGATCATGCGGGGTGGAGCTGTTGAGGCTGACGGGGAAAGCTTCAAGGAAGAAACAACTGCCCTCGGGCCTTGACGCTTGGGGCCTGCGCCCGCGGCACTCAGTGCTCGAGGAGTTTCTGTTGCTCTGTTTGTTGAGCTCCACCAGCAATTGGGTTGCTCTTCCTTCCGCCGGGCGAGATTTTCCCCCTCTCTGCTGCCCCTTCTGGCAGCTTCCTCCAAACGGTGACTGACTCTGCTTCCCCGCTGCGCCGCTGCCGCCTGCTCCGACCTCGCTCCCCTCCGCTCAGATCCTCCACACCGCACCACCGCACCACCGCGACAAAGCGTGGCCCATAAAGTGGAACCCTAATGTTTTTCTTTTTTTTTTCTTTCTCTTTTCTAGCAATACTGTCTCCTCGAGGAGCTGCACTCAACATCACCACCATCCGCGCCCCAATGGACCCGTCTCGACCGACACAGAAGTTTTCTGCCAAGCAGGACCACCCCGCAGTGCGGAGAAACATCGCTGGGGCCCCGCTGCAATTTCCCCGGCGTTGAGCGCACTCCATCGCTCTCTGTAGTGCTACATCTCACCACAATCACGTCGGATATCAAGTCCCGTGCCGTGACGCTCGTTCCACTTGAGCTACCACCTGCGCCGCAGCTATATTCACCTCTCAGCCATCCAATTCGGCTATTTTCTGGCGCCTTCCAGCGGCGAAATCCCCTCTCGACCGCGCTGTTCATTTTCGGCGATTGGCAGCGGCCTAAGGCAACTCACCGGTCTTCTATCCACATTCGACTGGCTGCCCACACTAGGCTCTTCGTTAGGCGATTGTTCGGTCTCCAAAATGACTAGTGGGCCATCTAGTGCTTCTCGAAAACCTGGATACCGGTGCGGTGAGCCAGTCCTGCCGGTAGAGCCTCAAACAGAAGCAACGGTGAGGCCAAGCACCGAAAGGCAATGCGGTAGGCAGGGGGACTCTCTTTCCTATTTAGGTCTAGCCCCTTGCTCGAACAGCTGCTACACTACTACACATGCCCGCCTCCCTATAGGTGTTATCAATTATCAAATCGTGGCCTCAAAATGACGACAACATAGGCGCGTGCTAAGAGGAAGGGCAAGGTAGCGGATTTGCAACCAATTCCGTCTAAATATCTTCCCTTCAGAGGAACCCCAAATCCTCGTTCCCGCTTCGCACTGGCATCTCAAGCCTTCTCCTTCTCCGCCTTCCTCCGCGCCATCAAATCCTCCCTCTCCCTCACCATCCCCGCCATCTCCCTCCCCAGCTCACTCCCTAGCCCGTCAAACCCGCTCGCCACGCCCTTCCGATCGCCCTCGGGCATCTCCTGGCTCATCTTCCACTTCCCGCCCATGTCCGTAATCTCGACCTCGACCCCGATGATGGCCTTCTTCAACGCCTCCACATACGGCTTCGGCGCGTCCTCGACGCGCCACGGCTGCTCGTGCCCCATGATCTCCCGCTCGCTCCGCTCCGACAGGTCCGCCACCGCCTTCTGCAGAAACGCGTCCGTGGCCGTGCTCCGGGCGTCAAAGTACACGCGCGCCTTGCCGTACACCTGCACCGCCGCGTAGTCCCACGTCGGCACCACCTTGCCCGTCGCCGGCTTCGTCTCGACGTAGAACTTGGGCGAGACGTAGTGGTGGGCGGGCGCGTTGAACAGGATCAGCACGTCCTGCTCGAGGGTGCGCGGAGCGCCTTCGCCGGCCGCAGCCTCCTGCTGCTGGGCGCTCAGGTGCTCGATGATGGCCTTGGAGTGCGGGTTCGCGCGCGCCATGTGCCCGCGCAGCACGCCCAGCTCCGTTTCCGACGACTCGTCGCCGACGTCGAGCAGCCAGGGGATGTGGCTGCTCTGGAGGAGGGGGAAGGCGTTGCTGGGCGAGGCGATGGCGGTGGTGAAGATGCCGAGCGGGTGCGCGCGGATGAAGGCCCGCAGCGTCGGGATGTGGTGCTCGGCGTGGATGGCGCGCAGGTACATGGCGGGCACAAAAATGGCTGTTCTCGTCCTCTTGCTTTGGATCCTGCTGGTTCTCTGGCTCTGGGGGGCTTTTGAGGGATGCCGTTTGGGTTGGGTCCTCCCCGCGGTTGGTTACGGGCTGCTCTTGCGGGTGAATGCACGTGGCGGTGTGTGTCCTGCTCAGTTGCTCTGGCACTTCTTTTTGGGGGGGCTGCAGGTGGGTTTTGACGTCGTATGCTCCCGATTTAGGTTGCAGATGACTGGTTTCGGCCGACAGATCCCGCCAGCCTGGCTTTCGCACTGGAGCTCTGGTCGGGTGATTCTCGTCGGTCTAGGTGCAAGTCTGTATTCCTGTAGGTTCTCACCGAGTTCGCCCGCTCTCTTTCGGCGTGGTTCCGGGTCTTCGACCTTGCAGTTGGCGGCGAGGGCTGGCTTGCGCAGAACTATGTGCTTGATGTAGAGACAGGTCTATACACAATGCCCACTTTAACCTCCCGAGAACGGTTTCGATAGAGCGAATGTAGGGCGCGATGTTTGACAAGCAATTACTCATCGCAGCTGTTCACCAATAGGGGATCAGTCTATTAGGTTTTGGGAAAAGAGTCATACGGGCGGCTTTACCTGTTTGCCCCGTTTCGGGCAGGTCCATCCGAGGGATCCAGCCCCTTCTCCGCGGGGAACTTCCATCACCTTACCCACTCATAGTTGATAAGCGCCAATGGCGGGGACACGTTGGAAGAGTACTCGCTTTATTTCCGCGTTTCTGATTGGCCCGTAGTCTTTGTCTGCTTCGGGGCACTGGACGCGGCTGTCCCGAGTTTCGCTCGGGGATTAGGTACACCGCCGGGGATTACGTGGGTGCTTTGGGAATTCGCATGACTGCGCCTGTTCGTCGAATACGTGGTCTGACTCCGATGGTTGGATGAGCGGTTGACCGGAAGATAGGCGCTTTGCTTTCGGGATGTTGCACTGAATGTACCGAAAGGTCCCAGCGCAAAGTCGGCAGTTGGTAGTGAGTAGTCAAGATAGCTTAAGTCATTTGGAGAGCATCGCAGCGATTTAAGTTCGAGGAACTTTGATTGGGGAAAGCATCAGCCCTGAACAGCAGCCCTTGCAGCCTGCAAGCCCCTAGCCTATTTGAGGTGGGCGGAGAGTTTAACTTCCTGGACCAAGCCTTCGTTTACCGTATTTCGTATTCTCAGCTATGCGAGGGGAACGAACAACCTCGGTAGAAACAAGCCAGACAACGACGAGCGGAAAATCCGGCTCTTCTCAGCTATGAATCGGCTAAAGTTTCCGCCCTTTGGTGCGGCATGCACTAATACGGAAATTTCCGCCTTTCAACGATGACGACTTTCCATACGTAGTGCAGTGTCAGTAGACTGCCTAATGTGAGAGACCATTATGGTGGGAAGGTGGCTACGTGCGTTCAGTGAGCTACGTCGCAAGGCTTCTCCTTAGGTCACGTAAATGATAGAAGAAGCATATGGCAATGGGTGCGGTTGAGCTAGAGAAGTTGAAGACTACAAGAAGCCGACAATCACGTCAGCATTTGAGTGGCTAACGGATAAAGGCATACCAAATGTAGGAATTGTCCGGTGGCCGCACCAATTGGAGAAAGAAACCTCCGCAACATCGAACGTAGTCGTATCGCGGAAACGTATGCGATTGGACGCTGCTCACGCTCGGAACTCTTTTAGACACCTGCCCATGGTATCTGGAAAAACTATGTGCAAGAAGTGGATCATTTTTTGCACTGCAACAGCTCACTGTGGGGTGCTGGTGTGGCTTCCGGCCGACTGCCATCCCCATGCTTCTTTTAGTTGTGTTCTTGTCTTTGCTGTCGGCCAGCCTTGAGTCTTCTCCGTCTGGCAGAGAAAGTCATGCAACTTTCTCTGGTCTTCGAGATTGGTGAAGCGGTCGCCGCCTGAATGGAACAACACCCATTTATCAGTAATCGAAAGCCATAGATATGAAGCTCCGTTGATTCTGGGGACGCGGCTGCAGAAAGACTTACACAATGCAATGGCCATAGATGCGATGAGCGACGCCGATGGCACAAACAGGTTTGACTGAGCGAGACCGCAGAGATTCCTGACGTCCATCTTCGCCTTCTCCTATTCATGCACGCTTGGTCAGAGAACCTGGCAACGCAAGCAGAGACACTAATCTACGTACGTCGACATTAGTGACCGCGCGCTTGCGCAGTGGACCCAATTTTGGAATAGTCGGGTCGTGGACTATGAGCAGCAGATGTGCCTCGATAGTGTACGAGTACCCCATCACTTCGGGGACTCATTAGCCAGCTCTAAGTTGGGGGGGCGGGTTACATAAAACAACCACTACTCACCGTGCCAATCCGCCTGAAACCTAATTTCCGGAAAGAGCTCGCCTTCCCTGCACTCCCAACTTCCGTAAAACGGATCAAATCCGCGAGGCACGCTGCGCCACCACCGATCATTCTCCTCCATCAGCAACTTCCACTGCGCGACGTGTTCATCTTTACCTTGGGCATGGTCGGTGTTCGCCAACGTCGCGTTCATCGCCGCTCCACAGTGCGCGATGCTGCGCTCGCACCACACCCAGTCGGGCGCGGGCGAGAAGTTGTGGTTGACCTCGTAGCCCGTGACAGCGGGTGACATGAATATCGGCTGCTGCGTCTGGGGCGCTATCCAGACTTCCTGGCGGAAGGCGGACCAGTAGGCGGCGCGGCGGAGGCCGGTGGGTGGTTGGTCGGCGTTCATTGAGGAGGCAACGCTGATGATGGCTTGGCTGCCGGTGAGGTGGCCCTGCGTGTCGGCACCCGTCACGTGGACTGCAGAAAGAAAACAATCGGCGCATGTTAGTGGCGCTGCCATCTTGGAGAGAAACACATGGCGACGGGAATACGTGTCGGGAACGGAGGCGGGCACGGACCGTCCATTTCTTCCAACATGCGCAGGACGACCGTTGCAGCGAGTATCGTGTCGTCCATCACGGCCTCTACATCGCCGAGCGAGGGTATGAGCGTCTCGAGACACAGCTGGTAATAGCGGTCAGCAATGTAGGGGTTATAGCCAGTCTTCCAGTGCAGCATGCGCGCAGAGATGGCGAGGATCGCATTTGCTAGTGTCTTGTTCGTGCGTGCTCGTTGAGGGACTTCGTAGCAAAAATATCGAAAGGGGTCGCAAAGATCGAACTGAAGCTGTTAGCCGCATTGCGGCCGACACGTGGGCTGCGTCGAACTCACAAATTTCGAGATATGGTCCAGGAAAAACCGTAGGAGCATGGCCTCCTCTTCCGACTGAAGCGGCCACTGGTTACTCATCCAAAACTGGCTGGGCTGGCTCGGTGATCGCGTGACACGTATCGACGGTTCGGGAACGACATAATTTTGGGCTCGGCCCAGCTCTCGCAAGGCCTCGTATGTCGGGGAAGAAGCATTCTGTAGCGCGCTGGGTTGGTTGTTGCTGAAATGTGATAACAGAGCAGGTGAAAGGAGGCCCTGCTCGAGATCCGGCGTACGATGGCTGCTGGCTACCTCACGCTGCGTTCCTGTAGGCTCCTCAGATGCAGGAACCTGCTGGGCCACAAAGTCTGAAGATTGCAGCAGCAGAGAGCTTTCCTCTTGCTCATTCTGGCTACTGTCGCCGTCTTCGGGACCCTCGACCACGCTTGTGGTCTCGTCGACAAAGTCCACTGCTGAAAGTCAGAGGAACTCAGGAGGCCTGTTCGCGAGCGGAAGCAATCGACCTTTTGGGGGGATTGGAAGCCATATCTGCCTGCGGCCAGAGTGGAGCGGGGCGTTGAAGTGCCGAAACCTCCGCGGCGGTTCTCTTACGCAACGACGACCGGCACGTTCGCATTTCTTGCACTTGGGTAGGTTCTCGTCGCCTTCGCATGCCGTCAGCTGCTACCTGCACCAGCGCGCAGCGGGACAAGGGGTCTCCACACATTTGTAATGTCGAGCACGGCAATAGGTGCTGCACGACGGCCGATCAGCCGCATATCCCCCACAGCGCGCGTAGGACGAGGACTCACCACGACATAATCGCCACAGACGGAGGTGCTGAGAGGTTGGGGTCGAAGGTTGGTCTTTGGCTGGTGTAGGACCGACTTGCTGTTTTGATTCTGCTTCGGGAAGCTGAGTCCGCCAACGGACCAGGGGGGCGCCATGTGGGCCCGCAAATGCGGGGAAGCGCAAGCGGGTCCCTACTGGTCTCCCATCGCCCTGCACATGGCCCGAGAAGACCTTCTCGCTGCTCGCGTTGCGGTCGCCGCTATTGGACGCTAATGCCGCGCATATGGACAACGTGTCCGATCTCCCATCTCGGTCCGCCACGTTGAAGCGCCGCCTGCCTCTGTGGCTGAATTCGGAAACCCGTTGGCGATGCCGTGTATATATGCATGCAACTCGTCCAGCGACTAGAGAACCTGTCGCAAACTCGTCCGTCCGACTTGTACCGTCTTCTGCACCCGTCCCCTCTGCAGTAACCAACTCTCCAGATTCCAAGACAATGCCTCACACAGCCTCGCCTGAGCGTGACGTCAGCTGGCCTGGCTGCACGCTGTATGTCAACGACGGCCCGCTGGACCAATCAGAAGTCGCGCCTCTCGCCCCTTCGAGCCCGGATGAGCCAATTGAAGAGCTGCGGAGAAGGTACGATGAGAACGGCTACCTGTTTCTAAAGGGCCTGCTTCCCAAGGAAGACGTATTCAAGTGCAGGGAGAAGTACTTTGCCATGATGTCTCCCAGCGGCGTC
The DNA here is from genome assembly GCA_022204955.1 of Macrophomina pseudophaseolina. NCBI lineage: Eukaryota > Fungi > Ascomycota > Dothideomycetes > Botryosphaeriales > Botryosphaeriaceae > Macrophomina > Macrophomina pseudophaseolina. Next base: position 41,092 of record JAJJID010000231.1, read on the forward strand.
CTGAAGCCAGACACCAAGCCAGTTGAGGGTGTCTTCGATGACTCCAGAGACAAAGCAAACTACCCCGGTATTGGCGCGGGCGCTGCTGGAGGGAACGGGCGCCCAGGTGAAGACACTGCCGCACGCTTTGTTGACCTTGCTCTCAAGGCGCACTATGAGGACTGGTGTGAGTGCTGCGTGGTGTATCTTACCTCAAGCCGTGCAATCAAAGCTGACCTTTTTTCGAGATTGTGAGGACTTTGTTAAGCATCCGAAGCTTTATGATTTTGTCGGCAAGTTCACGGGATGGGGTGATCGCACTTTGAGTCTGCGCCGCACGCTGTTGAGAAACAACACTCCCGGCAACAAAGCCATTGGCGTCCACTACGACCAAATCTTCCTTCGCTACGGAGAGCCCAACTCAGTTACGGCCTGGGTCCCCATCGGCGACATAGACATTCAGGGAGGCGGCCTGATCTATTTGGAAAACAGTGGGACCTACGACAGCCATCTATATGTGGGCCAGGCTAACATGCTTCCCCAGGTGATAACCTTGGGCAGACTATTGAGAAAGACTTTAACGAGAAGGCCAAAGCGGCAGGCTTCACAGAGGAGGAAGCCAAGTTTGCTTTCAACAAGAATATGATGAGCACTGGCCTCCTCGCTGACGGCCCTGCGCAGTTTGGCCGCGACTACAAGCGCAAGTGGCTTGTCACTGGCTATGAAGCCGGAGACCTGGTCCTGCACAAGCCCCACATGATCCATGCCTCCACTATTAACCACGACCCCAAGAACAGGATTCGCTTGGGTACTGACTTGCGGTTCGTTGACTCCGCGAGCGAGTATGACAAGAGATGGACCAACCACTACACCTTTGACGATGGCGTGTGATCTCGGGTTGTAGCAGGGTCTTTCATGAGGAACACTATCTTACTGAAGAAGTATCAATGTAGAGTTGCTGAACCAACACGTCTTCTTCGCCGATCCATTGGGCGGGCTGTGATGAGCATTATTTTTTTTTTTTTTTGGAAACACTCTCAGCGCAGGATCGAAATTCCACTTGGTCTAGATGTTCCACTCCGTGGCCCGGACGTTTTTTCTGTGGCGGCGAAGTCTTCGGAAGCTCCGCCGCTGGAGAGTTGAGGGAATTACGTCACCGTCGCTTCGTTTACCCTGACCGCCAACGGACTTGAAAACAAACAGTCGCAAAATATTTTGCTTCGGTCGAAGTTAGCTTCGTCTGGACCTATCAAAAAGTGGGTGGATGCGTCGTGCAGTCACCGCAAATACCGAGAGATGCGTGGCCTCACCCCCCAATCAAGAAGCGTGTGTGATGAATTCACAACGGTGTGGATCTCGAATTTTTGGAGCTTAATATGCCCTGGGAGACGAGAGATGCACGCTTATTAGCTCATAAGCATGGAATGGAGAACTGCTTCCCTAGTCCAAGGGCCTGTATGCAATCGGCCGTCTCCGTGCAAGCCACGAGACACGATATTATTCCACTATTTGAAACCTCTGGCCACTAATGCTCGTAGTTCCTCTCTCACCTCCTCCCGTGCATAGCAAACGGCTATTCTCACTATTAGCATGAATGAGATTCAGGATCCCCTGCGATGGTGTTCTCCTGTCGGAGATCTGCAATTCGAAAAAGTCCTTGCCGCCTGACAAGCTCGAACAAGCAGAACTTTAGTAAATGGTACAACGGGATGTAAATTCTCAAGTACTGCCTCAGGCACCATCTCCTTACATAGAATGTCACGAAAGATGCATTATACGATGAGACTGCTGGTGCCTGCAATATCTGCCTGCTGCATGATGTGGTGGTCATCGTAGACGTGGATGAGTGCGGGGATGCGCGGCAGACCGTTGCTGCCAATTTACTGCGCCGGAATGCCGGTACAACAAGGACTCCTTGACAGAGAAATGCTTGAATCCAGGGTCTCAATGTACAGATCAGGCATAGTGTCCCAGCGGCGGGAATTTCCATCGGCTCCCTGGATGATTATTTCCACTGATGAACAGGCGAAGCTTAGTTGGGCACAACAGCATTCCGCAGGATATGCATTACGACAGACCATTCGACTACAGCCAAGAAAAAGCATTCCAATCCTTGGTATCAACGCAGAGGATTGTAAGCTTTGCTTAGCAACGTGGCGTGGAGATCAGGCCCCAGTCGCCTTTGGGACCGCCACGTTGATTAGGAAACAAGAATTTTCAGTCTATTGACGGGAGCAAAAAGGCAGCTATTTAAATGGCCTCAGCCGTCAGACTTCCGCAACTCTCCTCCTACTCAACCACCGCGCTCTCTACAGCTTTTTTTCCACTCTCTACAACGTGTTTTACACTCTCTACTACATTTTTTCCACTCTCTACGCATCTTCAATATGCTTTTCCAGATCAGCCTCCCTCTTCTCTCTTTGGCGCTCTCAGCTGCTGCCGCCACACTGGGCCAGCGCGAGTTGCCTGCGGAGAAGGACATTGATCACAGCCTCTACATCTGCAACGAAGCCTCATTTGAGGGCTCCTGTGTCTACTACCCCGTCGAGTTGGGGGAATGCAGTAAGCTATCCACGGAACGAGTGAGGCTTTTGGCGATAGTATTGGCTGATTAAACCATAAGACGCCGTCACGGACGAGTTCACTTCTGGGGAGAACGGCGTCATGTCTGCTGTTTCTGGACCGAACAACGTTTGCACCATGTTTTCGTGAGTAGCCGCGCCTTCTCTGGGTGATCTGCGGGCAAAATTTCTCTTTTGTCTGATTCCACATTTGACACTGACTAATTACTTTGTTCCCTTGCAGAGAGGAGGGCTGCAGCGGTGACGAGATCCATGTCGGCTCCCCTGGCGAGACGGACTTGGGAGCCCTGGACTGGGCGGGCAAAGTGCGGAGCTATCAGTGCGCGGCCAACTGAAATCACGGGCGTGCAAAATGATTCCGAGAGGTCTGGGTCTTAAATTGTCTGGGTTTCTACCATGTGCCAGCCTTCTTGGGGCCATTTTAAGCGCTGTGTATCCAATTAGTCTGTTACCTTAAGTGATGTAACAATACCATCGCCAACTTTTCCTTTTATGGATTTAAACTGAGCGCTCCTTTACGGCAATTTCGGCGCGGCTCTAGGCAGTCGTTGTATGGACGGCGGATAAAGCTCTCCCAATTACATGGGGGACATAAACAACGGGTCACGCGTGTCAACCAATTTTTGAGCCTTGATTCAATATGAGATGTTCAAATTGTCTTTTACCATTTCTATGAGGTATCCCGTGAAAGTATTTCACTCAGGATAGTAATTAGTATTTGCCATAATACTTATAAAGCAAGACCAATGAAAGCGTTGTGATGCGATGAGGTTGTCATTATTGAATGACCGTCGGCCTGCCGACCATTGGAGATTTAGCGGCTGTCCATACATTTAATGGTCCCCTCGGAGATTTACAGGAGATAGAGTTACCATGGTGACCGCCCGCATTGGTTAAGTGAAGCCACTCGCAAAACATGAAAAAATGCGTTACTCTGGACCACCATCTCGGGCCATAATCCCGCGGTTGCGGCACTGTAATGGAGACGCACGAGTTCAACATTTCCATCAAGCTATCTCCGAGGTAATGGAGAGTCGGGAATTTGTTTCTGGGACAAGGGTATTCTAGCCGTGAGGAATTATCGTCTGCATCCCGTCATGAGACAGCTGCTCATGGAATACTTAAAGCATGGGAAGTACCTGGCAATACAACCGCAGGCCCCCACGGCACATTCGACATTCATTTCCCAATTCAAATTCAGCCCAAGCCGCGAATCTACTTCTACTGTTCTTTCAAGTCCCATTGTCACAGAAATCGCCATGCGTTCACTCAAGCCCGTCCTTCTTTGGGGGATATTGATGCAACCCATTACCGGAGCACCAACGAGGCCTAAGGACCAGAACGACTCGCCTGCTGTGGTTCTACCCAGGCAGTTCGTTGCTGATACCTTCCAGATAACCTGTCCAGTAATCACAGATTTTGTTGCGCAGCTTCCGCCGGAGGTCCAGGCTGCCGCACGCAATCTCAATGATCTCATCAATGATGTTGTGTTCGCGGACCCGTCATTCTTTATTTGCGGCAATCTTCTCAGCATCTACTTGGGCTGCGGACCAGGTTTCCCGGAGCCTGGACCGAGCCCTCCTTTCTCCTCTCCACCCGTCTTGTCTTCTATCGTTTACTCCGCTGTTGATTCTTCCGCTTTCGTTCCACCTGTTCCAACGACGGTTACTCAATTTTCTTCTCCCGTCTTGCAACCGTCTACCCTGCCATCTAGGGTGGTTTCAAGCATCGATACCGCTGTGGACTCAATACTGACCCAGCTGTATGGCTCTACCTCCAAAAGTACTCAAGGGCCCTTTCAAACACTGAGCACGAGCTCGCTTGTCATTATCTCCTCAGCGAACACCGACCAGGCCTTGCCTTCGTCATCGACGTTACCTATCATCCCAAGCGAATACTCCCAGACCCCGGCTTATTCGCAAGCCCCGTCCAGCATCACCCTGCCACTCTCTTCTGCTTCAAGTGATTCGGGCTACTATACCCCACTTCCTTCCCCGATTACGGACAGCATCCCGGAATTGCACAGCTCTACATTCTCTGATGTTCGCTCTTCGACGAGCTCCGCTCAAACTCTTCTTCCTACCATTGCTACGTCCGCTGGTTCTTCAAGTCCTCTTACGTTCGCATCATATTCGGAGCCGCTGGATACCATTTTTTCCAGCCTTCAGACAATTTCAAGGTTCTCCTGGACTCCCGTTGTCAGCCCTTCGACTTCTCCTGTATCACCTGATCAAAGTCTGGAAACTCTTGCAACTCTCGTGAGCAGTTTGGAATCCGCGGTCTTTCTCTCGACATTGAGCAGCACTGCATCAGTCACGCAATATGCAACGTCTGCGCCGACAAGCATCTTCACAAGCTCAACAGCTCCAGGCTTTTCAATCTCTTTCACTGAAGATTTCCCCTATCCTCCATCATATACAGCTCCAACCCTTTATCCCCAACCGTCGACCACCCAGCTCCTCACCCCGGTCCCCTCGTCGAATGCGCAGGATTCATCCAGTTTGATCATAGTCACACCGCCGAGCGCAACCAGCACTCCCGCGAGCGTCGTCACATCACTCCCCACGGGCCCGGTCTACACTTCTCCCAGCATTTCAAGCACGCCCGCCTCCTCGCCTTGGGCGCCTATCTCCAGCTTAACCAGCACAAGGCCCGGATCTGTCTATCCGACGTCGCCCACACACCAGCTGCCCACACCACCGGCGCCCACTTCCCCATCCATCCCGCCATCCGGATCCGCACACCCCGCCATTCCCACACCTATCGGGGCCCCCTGCCCCAACGGGTGCCCGCTCGACCCGTCGCTGCTGCCCGCACTCCCGTCGCTCCCCTCCTCGCCAGGCGACCTGCAGTCGCCGATCACCTCGGGCGTGATCTACCAGCAGACGTTCACGTACAGCTTCTACGCCAGCACCGTGGTCAGCGTGGACGGGCGCATCCTCGATCCGCGGACGCATATCCTGGTCGGCTTGCTGCCGGGTGGCGTGGTGGCGGCGCTGCTGTGCGACGGACTGCACATCGGGGCCTCGACGGTGGTGCCGTATCCGCCCGCGTGGGCGGCGGCCGTGGAGGCTTTGGGTATTCTGTTGCCGTCTGAGATCGGGGGGAACGGGTTGTATGTTGCGAACTGAGTAGCGCGCGTTGCAGGGAGGGAAGAAATTTGGATGGATGATGGAGACGGGGAAAAGCAGATGTATGGAATTGGGATTATTTGGATGAGTTGAGGGGGATGTTTGGCTCACTAGATCATTGGGATCACTGGTACTGTTAGGTTTACTGGGTAGTTAGTATAGCTCTATCAATCACAAAGTTCAGTGCAAGCTCTAGCTATTGCTGGGTTAAGCTGTCTTTGGTGATGTATCCCGTAGTTAATGCCACCAGCTCAATGCATTGCTTTCTAAGGTGAACGTGATAGCATGCCAGGGCTCAGACCTTGTTAACCTATTATCTTCCTCGGATCGTAGGCTTCTGTCAGTGCACTTCACATGTTTGATGATGTGCCGGAGTCATATACTCGTCCTCTATGCTATGATTCCTGTCCTCGGCCGGATAAGGCCAACGAAGTGTGCAACGTAGCTGGCAACCCCACCGTCGGTCTTAACTGGGCTGACTGATTCCTTGTCGGAGACGATGAGCTACGCATTACAAAGACGTCAGAAACACGTCAGAAACACAGTGTGCCGCCCTAATTGATGTATGCTCACCGCCGGCCGGTATGCTGAGCGCTGGACGTCGAGTCTCTTACTCATGCCTTCAGATGACATTCTCACACATCGGCATGCCTGGGACTCGCACAAATAACTCCCAGGAAGATGCCAAGATCTAGACTGTGAAGTGTTACAAGGCGCCTGGATTCGTAACCTCGAATGTGGAGTGCGCTCTTTCCCCCCAGTTGCTCAGGTGGAAATCATCCATAGGATGGCAGAGACTATCGGCACATCCCAAAAGCCGATTTTGTGGCCGAAATGCTGCAAAGTTTTGACAAAGTGGTTTCCGTGGCCATGGTGACGGGCTCGATATCGAATGGGAGGGGATGATCTTATAGACGAAGTTGGAATATCTTGCTGAGCTATTAATCCTTTGCCAGCACTCTTTCCAACCTGGGGCATGTCGTCTCTCCGTCAGGTCGACACAGCCAAAGGAGAGGGCGGGGGCGCTGGTGCTGCGCCGGGTTGGGCATAAAAGGGCTTCTTCAGCCGCGGACAGGCGTGCATACGAATTAGCCGATAAAGGAAGCCGACAACGGCTGGCCACACGTACATCGGAGTATTCATCTCGCATGTAGGACGGATCGATTGAACAGAAGCAGGAGAGACTGTGCCGCAGGAGAGAACGGAGGGACTGTGCCGCGCCCGGGCTCTTCTTCCGGCAACCGAGCCAATCCATCTCCACCGATCATCGCCACAACACCAAAATGTCTCAAGGCCGCGCTGCCTCACGCCGCTTCGGCAGTTACTGCATACGCGAGCGTCCAGCCCCTTGCCCTGCCTGCGCGTCAGCCCACGCCGCTGCAGGTGCCGGCGCGCCTTCAACACGCAATCGCCATGTGCCGACTTCTGAAACACCACAATCCTCCGTAGCTACGAGAAGACGCTTTCGAGCCCGTCGTCCGTTCGCCGGCCTCTCCGACATCACTCGTCTCGAACAGACTCCTGGGACCGGCCGCTCCCGACTTGGCCCCTGCGCCATTGCGGGTGATTTACTCACCAGCCCCGGTCTGGCCCCCAGCCGCTGTTCCGCTTTCCTCTTCCGGACATCTTTCCTGCCTCATCACAGCGCCGACCGTGCTGGCCGTTTTCTCCGGGGGATGCGCCGCTGCCATGCGCCGTTGTGTGGGCCTCCCGTTTCGGCCAACGCCACACGCCTGGCTCTCTCTGTCTCTTTGCCCGTGCAACCGCATCCTTTAGCCCACTTCTTCGTCCCCTACCGGCCAAGCGAGAATTTCTTTTGCGTAAATCCTCACCCAAAACCGGCGCAATGCCGTTCCTGAACCCAACCGGCTCCGCGGTACTCGGGTAATTGTCGAGCCCGACATGCTCTTCAGTCCCGCCTATTTTCTCGTCCTCTCCCGTCTGACGGGGTGATCTGCCTCTAATAAGACCTAGGAATCCTCACTATGCATCTGCTCGCCCTTTCCAGCTCGAGACGCCAACCTAGGCGACATGCCCATGTTACATGCGTCCGTATCCGTCTTGTGCCCTTTTGTCGTGCTCCTGTGAATGCTTGGACCGGCGTGGGACCACCGGCTCCCCGTGGGAGGGATCAGCGCCCTCTGGACATCGCGCTGAGCTAACCAAAACCCATATCCCCCTCTCACCCTCTCCCTGACTCAAGCATCGCTTTCTTATTTCCCCATCTTCCTGCCAACCGCTCAGCCATGCGGTGCTCCTGGCTGCTGGCGCTCGCACTGAGCCCGCTGCCAACTTTGGCCGTATCCAATCCCCTAGAGCCAATCCTGGAAGCGCTACCAGCATGCGGGGTATGTACATTACCAGACCTCTTTCGGCTGAAGAAAAAAAAAGGCGCTCACATGTAAAGCGGCTGAGGGGTTGACACTGACGCTTGGCAGAGGACATGCTTGATGCAGGGCGTGCAGCACTTCTCGACGTGTGCCCCGACGAACGTGACCTGCATCTGCACCGACGAGTCCCTGACCAAAGAGGTCGAAGCCTGCGTCACCGCGACGTGCAGCGTCAAACAAGCGCTCTTTACCAAGAACGTCACACTGAGCTCCTGCGGAGCGGAGCCGCGCAATAGGACGAAGCATGTCTCCTACATTGGCGTTGGGGGAGCTGTCGTAGCTCTCGTTGCGATTGGGCTGAGGCTATTGGCGCGTCTACCTTCGCTGGGCGGAGACTTTGGATGGGATGATGCGGTGATGCTGATGACATTTGTGAGTATCATCGTGGCCTTTCGCGCAGTAGAAGATGTACTGAAATGGATTGAACTAGCTTACGATGATACCGCTCTCCGCCCTCTCGGTTGTTTGTAAGTCCTCATCGGTGTATGTTAACTCGGTCGGGGATGCTAACAGCTATTTTGCAGTGGCCGACTCTGGACTTGGAAGAGACATGTGGACAGTCACCCCGAAGGACATCACACACATTCTCTACGTGGGTCTTTCGGCTCTCCTCTGCCGTGCTAAGGTACACTGACCCGTCCAACCACAGATCTACTACTTCGACGAATCCCTCTACATCACCTCCCTCTCCCTCGTCAAAATCTCCATCTGCTGCTTCTACCTGCGCATCTTCCCCGAGCGGCGCTTCCGCAACATCGTCTACTTCACCATATTCTGCTGCGCCGCCTACGCCATCGCCTTCGTCGTCGCCGTCTCGCTGCAATGCAGGCCCATCAGCTTCGCCTGGAAGCACTGGGACGGCGAGCACGAGGGCCAGTGCATCAACGTCAACGCGCTCGGCTGGTCGAGCGCGTCCTTCAACATCGTGCTGGACCTCGTCGTGATCACGCTGCCGGTGCCGCAAGTCTGGAAACTGGTGCTGAGCACCCGCAAGAAGGTGCACGTTATGTGCATGTTTTCGGTGGGGTTGTTGTGAGTTTTTCCTTTTTTTTTTTAGTTTTTTCTTTTGCTGGCCCATCATCCTTCTTCCTATCGCCGTGAGCTATGCGATGAGGCTAACTGATCACGTCGCTTTTCCCCGTTCAAGTGTTACCGTGGTCTCGATGCTCCGCCTCAAGTGGATGATCCAGTTCGCGTCGACGCAGAACGTCACCTGGGACTACGTGCCCATCGGCTACTGGTCGACAATCGAGGTGCACGCGGGCATTCTGTGCGCCTGCCTGCCCGCCATGCGCGCCCTTCTGTACAAGTGGTTCCCGCGCCTCGCGGGCCGCGGTTCTTCCGCCGGGGCTGCGGGCAAGTACAGTAACGGGTACTATGGCGATGGCACCAGCCGGAGTCGGAGCGGCGGCGGCGCGATCGACACGAGCACGAGTATCGTGCAGAGAGTCAGCAAGGCTGAGGACGGGTACGGGTTCGGGTACGGCGTGGGGTCGGAGTGGGTCAAGTTGGATGAGGTGGAGAGCGTGGAGAGGGGCGAGAGCGCGGCAAGCAGGGAAAGAAGGGGTAGTGAGCTGCCCGAAGGGCTGGTGGGCGGGAAACGTGGGGTTACGGTTAGTGCGAGGTGTTATGCGGCGTGAGAAGAGGGCAGGGCGCGGCGAGTGGAGTGTGTCATTCATTGTAATGAGTGCATCTTGGATTCATGAAATACCAACCTAGAGATGAGATTGGGATTGGGCGGCTCCTTTTTCAGGCAAAATTTTTTTTAGATGTTCTTCCTTGCTCTTGTAGAATCTATAGTAAAGATAGATGGGATAATTTCGTTCTGTTCTACAAAAGATGAGCAATGACAAATATAGTATCTTCTTGGCTATCAGTCTCTCTCTTGGCTGCTAAGTTCTCTCAGTCTCTCAAATCCCACACGGCAGTGTAGCTGCCCTACGACATAAAGAATGAGACCAAAGACTGCGAGCCCTCCGACTGAAGCCATCACTTCAGCTTTAGTAAAGCAGACCGACCACTCGTGCTCCTGAGCCATAAGCGTACCAACTCTACATTTGGAACACACGGCCTATGTGCTCCACATGCAATGGGTGAACTCCAAACAGACGGAAGCGTCGGGTTGTGGAGACATTGGCTGCGGGTAATTGGAGGACCTGCCCATTTCGGCTAGTCCGTCATCGGAGGTCGTACTTGCTTTTTTCCCCCCTGCTCTTCATCCGGAAATGGGGAAGAGAGTTCTCATAGCAAGATGTGAAGGAAATAGCGGAAATCCTTATCAAGCAGCAGGGGCCCCACGATTAAACGACTATTCATGGGAATATCTTATTGGTCACTTTGGGGTCCTTCTTTTCGTTTCTCGCGCGAGCTACTTTCCTCAGGGCGATCCCAGCCTGTCCCGATCGAAGAGAAATCCTGGAGAATTTTGGGTATGAAGATATAAGGATCCAAATAGAGAGCTGCATAGGAGACCACGCGGAAGACTAGCGTCCGGTTTGTGCGATGGTTCAAGTGCGGGAGCTTGCAGGATGCCTAACATTAGCTTAGAAGCGCGCAAACACGTGCATGCATGAGTGTCCGCGGACTTCATGTACCGACGACAGCAATTGAGTTAAACATAGATTTAAGCTCAAAACCCAGTGTCGTATGATAACCTTTTTTGACCAAGGACAACGCATTCCGCTGGAATCTTCCTTCTTCGCGTGACGTCACGATTTTCCACGCCTCAGCACTCGCCAGGCGAACGCGACACCCAGCTAGCCATCTCCGACCACCACAAACTGTCCCATGCAGAAAGTGCAAGCCGCATCATCAATTGCCAGCCCCAGAAGCGATCCACCCATGCCACCGATGCATAGCCCCGGATCTAAGCGGTCGGCAATCTCTCTGGCACCTCGATCGATCCCGCGGATCGGCGCTTAACCCGTTGCAGCCGGGGAGAGTTCTGACCTCCGCCCTTTCATGTGTCTAAACAAAGTCATGACGCACACAACTGAGAGCTTGACTGGAGCTTCCTGCGAGCACGCGCGGCGAGACAAAAATGCGCGTCGACCCCGCCTCGTGCTCCGTCGCCACCCCCATATCTCTCGATTAAACGCAAGCTCCTCGTCGCACCGACAACGCGCGGGATCGTGAGAGGAGGGCTTGCTAGAGTCGCACAGAGCTGCTCGGCCCCCCCATCAAATGCCCGTTTCGGGAGAGTCAGCCCCGCCGCTGCTGCCGATTGCGAACGACATGGCGAGTAAAAAGGATGGCAAGAAGAAGGCGCTGGTGGTGGGAGCCGGAGCTGCCGGTAAGTGTTCATGACAACTCACGCACGCACAGCGCTCCACGAAAGGAAAAGCATTTGTGTCTCTCTCAATGCTAGCTCCCCAGCTAACCCACAGCCCCGTTCCCCCAGGCATGTCCACAGCCTATCACCTCTCGCAACACCCGGACAAGTTCGCCGTCACGCTCATCGACAGCGTCTCCTACTGCGGCGGCCAAGCCTTCTCCATCCCGCTCGACAAGCAGCGCCACGGCGCCTCCTGGCTGAACCAAGGCGTGCAAGGCGGGTCCTACATCTTCCACCACACGCTGACCATGTTCGCGCGGCAAGGGCACGCGGCCAACCCCGTGTCGCTGCACGTCTCGTTCGGCAAAGGCGACGCCTTCTGGACCAACGTCTACCCGACCAAGCTGCTCGAGCGGCACCAGCACGAGGTGAAGCGCTTCGCGCGGATGCTGGGCATCGTGCGCGCGCTGGAGCTGGTCTTCGCGCTGCTGCCGATCAAGCTGCTGATGAAGCTGTTCCGCTTCAGCTACGAGTTCGCCAACGCGGTGGCGCTGCCCATGGTCGCGCTGTTTCTGGGTACGGGCAACTACACGCCCGAGGTGCCGAGCATTATCCTCGAGCGGCTGTGCACCAGTCCGACGTACGGGATGTGGTATCCGCCGGATGACAAGAGCATTGCGAGCAATTCGCCGCCGATGGTTGTGTTTCCGAATTTCGCCAACTTTTATGAGGACTGGCGGAAGGATTTGGTGGCCAGGGGTGTCGAGGTAAGATTGTCGACGGAGCTGACACGGGTGGTGGAGAGGGGGAGGAAGGGCGTCGTGGTCAGGACGGCCAAGCGGACGCCGACGGCGGATGGGCATAATCCGGCGAGCGCATGGGCGCCCGAGGACGAGACCAGCAATGCTGATGCGGGGGCTGAGGAGGTCGAGGAGCGGTATGATGAATTGGTGTTGTGTTGCCTGTACGTCATTGACCGCCCCATCCATTGCCTGATGCGGCAATTGTTGCGCCAGATTGTGCGCGCTAACGGGTTGTCTTGTCTTTAGTGCCGACACGTCCAAACGACTACTGGGTAAGACGGCGTCCTGGCGCGAATCGCGTGTGCTAGGCTCGGCCAAGTTCTCCGACGACATCACCATCACGCACTGCGATGCCGATTACATGCGTCGCCACTACGAGAACGGGTTCAACTCGGAGCAGGCGGTGACGAGTCTCGGTGGTGAGGACATGACGGCCCGGTGTGAGTTCGCGAAGAAGTATTTCCGGCCAATGTACTACATCAAGCCGTATGAGCAGGACATGACCAAGCTGGAAATGTGCTTCGACTGCACCAACTACCAGGCGCAGTTTCCGCCGGATGTGGATTTTGATAACCACGTGTTTCAGACAATCTTCCTGAACAAGAAGCGGGATGGGCATTTGTGGACCGACAACGAGATCAACGCGTCAAAGATTATCAGGAAGGACTGGTGGCATCAGCTCTGCCATTCATGGACACACTACGCGTTTGTGGTGCCGTGGATATGGCTTTTGCAGGGCCGGCGGCACACAAGGTTTGCGTCTTCGTGGACGCTGATAAATGCGCATGAGGTGGCTATCATGAGTGGCATCGCCGCAGCCGTAGACCTGGGCGCCACCTACCCCGAGGATCTTGAGAGGGACAAATTCGCGCTGTTGTGTTTCCGGTTGTACTATCTGTTGGTGTACGGGAGGTGGTACCGTAGGAAGGCGCCGAAGAAGGGTGAAGGCGAAGACTGGGCATCGGGCTTGTACGGCAGTGTGTACAAAGGCCCCGGCGTTGTAGAGGAAGAGAGATTGATGTGGAAGGAGGAGGTGAAGAGGGGAAACTCGCTGGAAGCAAAGCGCAGTTGATGAGCCCTGATTGGCTGATGGCTGGAGGATGGGTAGGTGATAGCATGTATGAATCCAGATGACGTGGAAGACATTGTCTCAATCGGCCCACCTGTTTTGGCGGTGGCAGCCGCGTGACGCTCGAAGCATTTTCTGGGTGTGGAGTGTAGAACAGCGGTTGCACTAACAGCGTCTAAATGGCTGTCCATAAACTCGTCCGCTTTTCTTTCAGACACAGCAGCAGTTCCACAAGGGGGTGTGGATTACTAAGAGAGCGGGAATGTCGGCCGGGAGGTGAGGAGAACGCAGTGCATCGCAATCTCGCCAAAGTAATGTGAAGGCTCGTGCCGGATAATGCGAGGAAAATGACGACGCGATGCGATTAGGGGGGACGAGGCCGGGGTTGAATTGCCAGTGAGATCAGAGGCGGTGGATGGAGCTGTGCGCGCAGGACGTTTTGTGTTGATGGCCGAAAGGGATGGGAGTGGTGATGGGATGAAAGGACGAACGGGGGTCGGGGGCCAGAGGGGGCACTGAGACAGAAGTTGACTCAGGTGTAAGACAAGCAACGGGCCAGAATGGTGGCCTGGGAGGAGAACGGGCGGAGGTGTCTTGGTGCGGACGCTTGCTGGCAGAGAGGGCTTTCATGGCTGGATGAAAGTCAGCGAGCCGGCTGGACAGTGCCGTGGGAGCAAGCGCATGGGGAGAACCGAGGGGCACGTGTGGCGCAGCAGGGCGGAGGTGGCGCAGTGGTCAATTGTGGTTTGCTCGAATTTTCGAGGCTGCCGGCGCGCAGGGATGATGTTTCAAGGATCGAGATATGCGAGATCCGCGCCGAGATACGGATACGTTATCTGCAGTTCGCGCACGCCGTCGACCTGCAGACTCCTGCGACACGTAGAATGAGGATTGCCAGCAGCCTTGGGGCAGGAAAACACGATGTGGCGGTTTGCTTGCTGGAGGCGAGCACGGAGAGCGGTTTGGGTGGCGCGAGCTGGTTTGGTGGAGCCAGGCGGAGGTGCGGATCGGCGCGACAGGCAGGAGGCTAGCGGCGATGCAAGGACGGTCGAAATGTTTCCTCAGGCCGATGACGCCGCTGGTGGCAGTGGTGAGTTGGCGGCAGCGGATCAGCGAGCGCGGTGGAGCAGCGCAGCGTTAGAGTTGCTGTTCCCCATGCGGCGATCACGCAGCGCTGCCGGGCGGCGAGAAGTGTTTCGGCCTGGGGCGTGTTGCAGCGAAGCGTTGGCCCAGAGCCTCCGCCCGCCGCGCGCGCTCAACGCCCGTCTCGCCACCGGCCGTCGACTCGCGCAGAGGCTGAGCTGGACGGCCGCCAAGCGCGCAAACGGCGCGGCACGAGAAGCAAGCCAATCAGGCTCGGTGACGTCGACGGTCGAGGGTCCCACTCTTGTTTGGCCCTGCGCCCGGCGCACGGAGCTGGCGACGCGGTTGCGCTGGCCTCACTCGCCCACACATAGCCCACCCTGCGCCCTCGTTCAACCCGCGAACTGACCACTACCGCCTCTGCTATCCTTCCTACAACCACCCTAACCCTCTGCCCCGCTCCACTCCCGCTGTCCTCCTGTGCCTGCCTCATGCATCCTGCCGCCGCATAGCACCGCCTGCCAGCATGTCCGTCTTTGACCAGGACCCCAACGCCAGCAAGGCCCTGCAGAATGAGGGCATCTCCTTCGGCCAGCTGATGGCCTCGCTGATTACCGGCGTGGTCTTCTTCAGCGCCTTCTTCTGGATCTTCTACCTGCTGCGCCAGAAGTACTCGCGCATCTAGTGCGCCCCCCTTTCCCGCTGCGCCCCCACCCGGCATCGCGACCGCTGACGTCCCGCTGTCTAGTGCGCCGACCACCTACCTCGTACCTGAGCGCCAACGATTCGACCCTCCCCCGCACGGCTGGTTCACCTGGATCAAGCCCGTCTTCGAGACGAAGCGCAAGCCCTTTATCGAAAAATGCGGTCTCGACGCCTATTGCTTTGTGCGCCTGCTCTTCATGGAGCTCAAATTGTTTTTGCCGCTCATGGTCGTCGTCCTCCCCATTATCCTGCCACTCAACACCGCGGGCATTGATAATCCGAGCAACAACGGCCTCGACGAGTATGGATGGGGCAACATTGGAAATACCCACACCAATCGCTACACCGGCCATCTGGTTGTCGCCATTGTCGTCATCATCTGGGCCTGCTACGTCTTCTACGACGAACTGCTCAACTACATCCAGGAGCGCCAGCGCTGGATGACCTCGCCCTCCCATCGTATCCGTGCCTCCGCCACTACCGTCCTCGTCAGCAACATCCCCGACAAATGGTGCAATGTCGACGCTCTCGATGCCTTGTTTGACGCGTTCCCGGGTGGCATCCGCAATATTTGGATCAACCGCGACTACGGCGACCTGCTGGACAAGAAGAACAAACAGCTGGAAATCGCCAGAAGACTCGAGGCTGCCGAGACCTCACTAATTCGCGCCTGCAAGCGCAAGGCCCTGCAAATGCGGAGGAAGGAGGAGAAAAAGAATGGCAGGAAGACGCAGGCGGAGAAGGATGCTGATGATGCCAATGATCAACGCCTGGCTGAGGCCATGGCCAACGACGCTGGTCTTGCCGTCAACAGTCCCAATATTCCTCATAATGTCGATGAAGAAATTGATCAAGCCATTGAGCACGCCGAGGAGGAAGCCGACTCCAAGAGTACCAAATCCGCAAAGCGCGGCAGGCTGCCCATCCCCTTTGGCCAAGGCCTGCAGGCCGTTGGTCGCGGCTTTGGCGCTGTCGGCCACGGCATCGGTCGTGGCTTTGAAACCCTTGGCCACGGCATGGAAAGACTGGGTAAAGAGACCACCGAGGGCGTGGTCACAGGCATTGGAAGGGCTCGAGACAACATTGACAAGAGCTTCAGTGCCGCCAACCCTGTTGGTTTCGTGCCGGACCTGGATGGCGAGGGTGATGCAGTCGCCGATTTGCCTGGCATTGGCCATCTCGGCCCTTCGAAGGACCATCTCCGG
Source organism: Macrophomina pseudophaseolina (assembly GCA_022204955.1). Lineage (NCBI taxonomy): Eukaryota > Fungi > Ascomycota > Dothideomycetes > Botryosphaeriales > Botryosphaeriaceae > Macrophomina > Macrophomina pseudophaseolina. The sequence continues at coordinate 57,313 of JAJJID010000231.1, forward strand.
CGCGCCAACACCGCTCCGCACAAGAGCCCTCGAACAAACAGCAGAGATTACTTGCACAGGGGCGCTGATGGAAAGCGCATCTCTTCAAGCGGAGCTCCCTTCAAGTCACCCGCCATGCATTCTTCCCCGAACGTGTCTCGTTCTCGCGTGCGCAGCCAAACTGAGCCGATCGCGGAAGACGGAAAGAAGGATGATAGCAACCTTCACCACATGAATCCTCTACGTCTTTTCCGGAGGAATAGCGCGTTCCCCAGCCCTGAGCCTTTTCAGCGCGAGTCTGATGAGTTCCCGTTGAGCATGCCCACTCCTCACCTGGATCTTACTCCCGAGGGGTCTCCCGATCCCGCCGCCGACGGAATCAAGGCTGCCGACACAGAGCAGCAACTGGAAGAGAAAAAGCAAAGGGACAAGTATGCGAAAAAGCCACCGATCATCGACTGGGACAAATACAGGAGCGAGCTGGAGAAAGAGAAGGTCGAGGGCGAGTGGACAAAATACCTGAAACCTAACCAGCGTGAGACAATGAGGCTATCCCTCTTCCCTCGCTGCAATTGGTGGTGGAAGATTTGGCCCACTTGGTGGTTTTCCTTCGGCTCCAAGGTTGACGTCATTGTCTACTGCCGCCTGCAGCTCATCGAACTGAGCAAGGAGATCGAAGAGGACGAGAAGAACCTGGACAAGTTCCCGCTGATGAACTCAGCCTTCATCCAGTTCAACCACCAGGTCGCCGCCCATATGGCTTGTCAGTCAATTACGCACCACAGGCCCAAGAACATGGGCCCTCGCATACTGGAGATCGACCCGAAGGATGTAATTTGGGATAACCTCTCTACGCCCTGGTGGACTGCCTATGCGAAGACTGCTCTTGTGATCGCCGTCATCATAGGAATTATCATCCTTTGGGCAATTCCCATGGCGTTTGTCGGTCTGCTGTCCCAGCTTGACAGCATCGCAGACACTGTCCATTGGCTCAAATGGGTCGCTGATCTCCCCAGGTGGTTGAAGTCTGTCATTCAGGGTGCTTTGCCTCCAGCTCTCCAGGCCGTCCTCCTCATGGTTCTCCCGATGGTTTTCCGTCTGCTCATCAATTTCACCGGTGTTTTCACGGGTGTTGAGGAAGAGCTTGAGACCCAGGGTTATTGGTTCATCTTCCTCTTCGTCCAGGTCTTCCTCGTCGTTACTCTCAGTTCGGGAATCACAGCCACTATCGACGAGATTCTTAACTCGCCCTTGCAGGTGCCTACCATCTTGGCCGAGAACCTGCCTCGTGGTGCCAACTACTTCTTCTCCTATCTCCTGCTTCAAGCTCTCTACGGTTCAGCCCAACAACTAGTCCAGTTGCCACAGCTGTTCATTTGGTTCATCCTGGGCAAGATTCTGGATGACACAGCACGAGCCAAGTTCAACCGGCAGAAGACCCTTCCCAACACTATGTGGGGCACTCTTTTTCCTGTGCACACGAACTTTGCTTGCATTGGTGAGTTCCCCATCCTCTCTGCCGCAAGGTCTAGATTTGCTAATCTTTACAGTCCTGATTTACTCGGTCATCACTCCCTTCATGCTCATCTTCGGCAGCTTCGTCGCTGCTTTGTTCTGGGTCGTGTATCGCTACAACTCCTTCTACGTGCTCCGCTGGAACATTGACAGCGGCGGCCTGTACTTCCCGCGTGCAGTGAACCAGATGTTCACAGGCCTGTACGTCATGCAGCTCTGTCTGATCGGTCTGTTCTTCCTCGTGCGTGACGAGAAGAACAGGGTTGTCTGCGCGCCGCATGCGATTGTCATGATTGTGACTTTGATCTTGACGGTCATTTACCAGTACATGCTGAACAAATCTCTCGGTCCTCTGTTCAAGTATGTCCCCATCACCATGGAAGACGAGGCTCAGGAGCGCCAGGAGGAGTTCGAGGCTGCTCTAGCACAGAAGTGGGCAGAACTGGAGGAAGAGCAGAACAGCCCGAACGAGAAGGCCAAGACACCAGCATCCAGCAACCCCTCGTTGCGTGAGAAAAACAGCGCCATAGAGCTTCAGGACTTGGATGCCCAGCCTCCATCACGTCGTATGACCGGCGTCACCAGAGCAGAAAGTTCACCGTCCATGAACGGCAGGCCGAAGCGCATGAGCAGACACCATCACCGTGATCACAACCAGGTCTCTCACTCGTCGCCGACCAACCCCTCGGATCCGGAGCTCGGCAAGACCCCGCAGACCTCGGGATATCTCTTCCAAGGGTACCACGACGAACTGGAGGACTTGACGCCAGATGAGCGTGATGTGCTTGTGCGTAAGGCCTTCGAGCACGCGGCGTTGCGAATGACGAAGCCTTGTATCTGGATCCCTCGCGACGAGTTTGGTGTGAGCGACGATGAGATTCGGCGCACAGCCGCGCTGTGCGAAACGCTCCCGGACGAAGACTGGGGTATTTGGATTACCAACCAGTATACGGCGCTGGACGCCAAGTCGCGCGTGATCTTCAGGAGGCCGCCTCCGGACTTCAACTCAGCGGAAGAGTTCATGCAGCTGTAATTGTACGTGTGCGTGGTGGGTCATTTCCTTTTATACTTTTTGCTTCAAACTGGCATAGCGAGGCGTTCTTATTCGGTCAAAGGATAGGGCTGGTTGGTATTTTGCTTTTCTTTTTGGTTCGCACATTCTCGAGAGCACAGCGGCTATGACTGGCATACATTTTACTGCATGGCTTTGGCATAGAGTGAAAGTGGGCATCAGCATTATCATTGAACCAGCAAATGGAATTGCGGTTATTAGGCATACACGATGGCGAGCAAGTACTTGGCTTGCGAAATTATTCACCTCGAAATCCTTAAGCTCAATTTTCATTTTTGGCCTCTGCGGTGTACGATAGATTGGTGTGAGATACGAGTCAATTTGATAGTTGCCGTAGACGTCGTATATCGTTACAATAATGGCTCATGATCGAGATTCATGTTTGTGGTAAGGGAAAAGCTTGTCTTTGAATAGTCCAGGATTTTTTTTTTGGTAGTGTACTACATCATCATCATGTCTATAGCGTCTGCAAATCGTCCGTGCCGAGAAATGTAAGTGGTGCAGCCTTTTTTTTTTTTGCTGGCTGCTGTATTGTGCTTGAATCGTCTTGTCGTTTGTCACATTTCCTTGTTCTGCAATGCGGCTGAATCAAAATCCGTTCTCTGAGTAGGCAACGTATGAATATCTTGTTTCCACTGTAACTCTGACGCAACGAGTGTGTGTATGTACTTATCTTAAGATAATGCAGGTTTTCGTAGAAGTCGGGTTATAATTTCACAAGGTTTCAGATCGCAGGAACTGGATTTTGGTGGATCTGAGTGTGTGCGCGGCTTGTGCGCCGTTGATTGGATGGCTTTTATCGTGCGGACGCGCCATGGCAGATGGTGTTGTTGTTACGGGTTTACAGAAGGTCAGAACGCCATCTTCCGATATCTCAGAACGTGGATTGCAGCTAGCCGCAAGTGATCACGTATCACACAGAACACGTGCATGTGGCTCGATAACAGTAAAGTTCTTTTCGCGAATTCCTAGACGCTTGGCAATTGCATAGGTCTTTTAGCACTCTTGCAAGTCTGCAGGCGCCTGCAGCGGCTTGGTGAGTTCAATTGGCAAGGGGATGTACCGGTTCCGCAGCTCAACCCCGTACGAGATAGCTATCTACGTGTGGAGACGCACTCTACTGGGCAGCAGTGTGCTTGATGCTGAAGCTCGTGCAATTACGGTTCGGAATGCCAAAAAAAAAAAGGAAAACAGAGAAACAACACGCATGCACCTGCTGTGCTCTGAAGCAAGGCCCACGCTATCGGCATCTCTCCGCGTCGCCACGCTGTTGAAATGCTGCTGGAGCTGTTCCTGCGTCACACACACTCGCCTGGCTGCCTCGGACGTATGTAGAATGGTGGGTCTAATACTGCTTTCTGCGGTGCTGCAAGTACGCTGCAGAGTGCGGCTGCGGTCCAACGGTTTCCCCGCAGGTGAAAGCCATTGTGGTACTGAAACGGTCCCCCAGATGGTCTTTTCGTAGGCCTTGGAGCGACGCATCATGAAGAGCACGTTTGCAACGCGTGGTTGACGTGTGGGGCTCTGAGGTGAAGAGAACAGTGGGCAGTGCGCCAAGGATGCGAGGGATGGCCATGGGGAAAAATAGAATGTACGCAGCACAGAGGTTGAATGCCTGTGCTTTCACTTCGAGAAGCAGTTCGCAAGTGACCTCCTACTCATGGTCCAGCCAGTGACGAATGTCTTCGATGAAGCGAGAGAGCCTGAGGAGCTCGTGTCAGAGGCTATTGGTAGCGATAGCTGCCTCAATATGGTCTCGTCGGTTTGCCTCCCGTCAAAGGTGCACTCCCATTCTACCATCCAAGATGGCACCGATGATCCTCATCCAGTACGATATGCACGAGGAAAAATTCTTCCCTCCGCTATGACGCAGCTACTCCCTGACATCGCGCAGTGCCCTCCTCCTTCCACTCCACCCTATCCCTCGCCTCCGCTCCGCATACTCACACCAGCCACCAAACCCCCCGCAGTCCGCCGCGGCAAGAACAGCCTTCCCTTACTTCCTCTGCCACTTCCGGCTCCGCTCCGCTCCTGCGTGTCACTTGCCGTTTTCTTCCCCAATATCTGCAAGAAATATTGGACTTCGACGACAGAGAGCATCCGCCATCCCACAACCAGCACCATCTCCGATGACACCCAGCTCAGCCCCAATCGACCTTCCACACCGCTCCAAACAATCTCCTCCCCAGTTGCCGACCAAGCATCCGCTAGAACGGTCGAGATACCCGCTTTCCCACCACACCCCCCCCCTCCTCCTCTCCCCCCCTCTCTCTCTATCCCGCGCGCTCCCCGTTCAATCAATCTACGCCGTGTGGAACAGCCGCACCTCCCACACGCGCACTCGTGGGGAGACAGGGCCCGGAAAACATCCCACCGCAGAAGCAGACCCGCCGTCGAGAGAGAGAAAGCAGAGGAAT